>VXAZ01005851.1:908126-921621 GCA_013399875.1 Gymnorhina tibicen
AAAGGAAAGGAAAGGAAAGGAAAGGAAAGGAAAGGAAAGGAAAGGAAAGGAAAGGAAAGGTTTGTGGTCACTTGAAATCGCCCGAATTCTTTTTGTGGAGTTGGTTGGAATCGTAGAATTGTTTGGAATAATATGAGAATATTAAATGAGGATACTGAAATAATATGAGGATTGTTTTCACTTGATCTCAAAGACAGGCAGTAACCAGCTCAAATCAACGGAGTGGAGCTTCGGTTCTTTTCCTCATTTTTCTTTAGTGATTTTTGCTTTTTAACTTTCCTCCCTTTGTGCACAACAACAGCCTTTGAACGGAGAAGAGCCTGGAAGTGCTTCTGTGAAAATGCTCAGCCAAGTTTCACAAAGTTCATTGAAACAGAAATAATGAAACAGCACATGGCAGAGATAAGCAAAATCTGAAAAGAAAATATTTCTAATGCAGTCATCAACTTAGGGACATGGGAGACCGATTTTTAATGTTCACGATAAGAATTTTATCTGGAAAACATCCCTTTAACAACACACATCTTTGGATTGGAGAAGGGGATTATTTTACACGTACGTGTGTGCCCATTATAAACACATTTACGGAGCTTGAGAGGAACTCAGAGCTGTAATTTCAATATGAATGAGCATCATCCAACATCCTGCTTCTGCTGGAAGTGTCTGCAATTTATTTCATATTTAAATCTTCATTAGATGAATGGCTAAAAGAGAGAGGCTGCTCTCTGTAAATTAAATTCCACCGTCTGTGGCTCCATGTGTAACTCTTTGCAATCATTTACTCAAACGTTACATTCATCCTTTGGAGCATCAATTTCCGTGGAGCTTTGGTTTCAGCTGCTCCTCTCTCCGTGTGAGCGATGCAGAGAATTAAATACTCCCAGTCCAAACTCTGATCTGGATTGATAATATTTAGCATAAACCTTGCTCTCGTCATCTGCACAACAACCGAGAATAATTCAAATTTCCTGATTAAGACGGTCCTAAAAGCGCACGCATATGTGTAATTTTGCTGCTCAGAGTAGCCTCGTTGTATTCCCAGCAAGGAAATTATTCCCTGGGTCTGCTGGGCTGGGGCCCAAGGGAAGACTCGATGCCTTATCCCACCAAAAATGAATTTGTCAGTGCTCTGTGGCTGTGCCCGTGCAGCTCTGCTGGCCTGGAGGGGCTCGCAGTTGTTTCATCCTGCTCGTGTTCCGTGCTGGGATTCTCAGGGACAAACAAAACAAGGCAGGCAAACAAGGGAAGAAAAGAGTTCCTGTTTGCAGATCGCTGCCCATCTGTTTCTCATTCTGCCTGACTCCGGGGAGCCTTTCCACGCTGCGCCCGTCTCCTTTCAGAGAGCTCCCGGCCTGGGTGAGGCTGGGAGCTTCCTCCTCCCATCTGCATTCCCGTCCCGCCGGGGTCTGGGGGTGCCTGCAGGGATCCAGGGAGGTGACAACAACGCTGGGGCAGCGAGAGCCGAGCTCCGAGGGGCTGCTGGATGCAGGAGATTCTCCCTGGTGAAGGACAGAGATGGTCAGGAATGGGAAAAATGAGGGAACGGAGGTGGGATGTGGCAGCAGGGCTTGGTGGCCACCACCTAAACAGGTGTCACCCATCACTTCCCTGCCTGGCCAGAGGTGCTGCCTCAGTGGCAACAACAGAATGAAGCACGAGGATCTTTAATCTTCTGACAAAAGGTCTCCTGACACCTCCTAGAGCTCCTAGAATACAGTTCTCCTCTGAGCTTTTTGGAAATGCAAAGGCATCCTGCAAAAATCCTCTTTACGCCCTCAAAATACATAATTAAAAAATTAAAAACAAAACAAAAAAAGGGGTTTTTTTTTGGCAAGGTGTCCGTGAGTCGTTCCGCAGCGTCGTTAAGATGGAGAATTGTTGTGCCTGTGTTCAAAGTTCAGCCTGAAAGCTCATTATCCCCATTAAACCTGGTGGGATTTCCTGTACCAGCCTCTGAAATACTGGAGGAAAAAGTCCTGAAGTGGCTGGATTCGGATTCCTGCTCTAGGTTTAGAAATGTTGTCATTTCAGGGGCACTGTGACAAAGAGCAGCTGATGGAATAGTTGAATTTAGATGAGAAAAAACCTGGATAATTTTAAACGTTCCTTGATGCAGTCCAGCTGAACTTAAGCCTGGGTTTAAATGACTTTGAACTTAAGCCTGGGTTTAACTGACAGCCTTTGCTTAAGTATTTGGAGGGAAATAAACGGGATCAGCATCAGTAGAAGGGGAAGGGGAAGGTTTCCACCAGGAAATATCCCAAATCCTTCATGCCCCTGTGTGTGAGCACAGACCCCGAAGCCCAGACTGGATCCTGCTGCTCTTTCCCTGCAAAGGGCTGGATTTTGGTGCTGCACTTCCCTCTTGTGTTGGCTGCTAATACTGGATTTCCTCTGCCTCGAGTGTCCCCCCAAATCCAGCTTTAGTTTGCCCTTCCATGAGTCTCCCCTTCCCTAAGATTTTCTGGGGTAATTGAATAATTCCCCGTGCCATTTTCCAATTTCCCCCCTGGTTTTGTGCACTGAGCAGCACGAGATAATCCTGCCCAGCTTGGCAACCGCATGGCTGAGGCCACAAGAAGAGGAGCTGCCCCGGGGTGGTGACATTTTGACTTTTTGATGAACAAAAAGAACAGATCTCTCCCAAAAGGGAAAGGTTCTGCCTGTCCTTTCTCCCTCCGGTCCACGGAGTTTAAACCAGCGCCAAAATCAGGGCCTGTCCCAGAGCTATTAAACCTAAAGTAAGGTTGTATACCCCGACTTTTTTAGGTTTGATGAGTTTTCCCATCAGCTGTTGTGTTCCAGCCCTGGTTTCTAATTCTTCCCATAAAGAATTTCCATGGAGCAGTAGAAAAATCATGAAAACTGAAGTACAGTGACTCCAGTTTCATTATCTCTCACTGGGATGAAGAAGTGAGAGATGAAGAAGTGAGAGATAAGAAGTTGTGGCTACCTAATCCCAGTGTGACTAAAAGTGGCTTTTTTCCTGGTTTTGCTGTTCCTAAGCTTTTTTTTTCCCTGGAGGTTAAGGTCTCAAAGCAGGGACCCATGGTTTCACTCTGTTCTGCACAATATTTTGGGTGCTTTGGCAAATCCCAAACCTCCAACCAACCCAAACCTGTGGTTTTATGGCAGATGGGGTGTTTAAGAGCAGAAACCCTTCTGGCACATGCAGACAGATGCCTCAGCTCTGGATGTGACACCATAAGGAAGGCAGGGTTGGGATCAGCTTCCCTCCCTCGGCTCTGCTGAAAGGGATTTCTCACACTGAATGTTGTATGGGAATGTTTTCCACCCCTGTCTCCACAAGCCTGGGAGCTGCTCTGCTGAAATTTATCCATCTCTGGGGCGAGATGCAGTCGCTGCTTGGCAAAAGTTGCCCGTGGGTGTTTAAATACGGAATTCCTCCCTGTTTCCCCCCACACAAAGCAGGTTTTCTATATGCTCTTCAGTGTCCAGCTATTGATCTGGAGCAGGAGGAACTTCCCAGCAGGTCGGGGAAAAGAGGGATGAGAGCACTTGGTTTTAATGCAGCCCTCAAACGACTCGTTTCCATTTGCCCTCCTCCTTGAAAGCCTGGCAATTATTTATGACAAAACGAGGAGGAGGAGGAGGGGAAAAAAAAAAAAACCAAACCTGACTGGAGGTCCGGGATGTGCGGGCCAGGAGCGTGATTGAGGATGAGGTTTGCAGACGTGACGTGAGGCCTTTAATGGGGCTGCATTAGGGTTTGGCTGGGATGGGATCCTGAGCTGCCTCTTGGAGGAGTCCGAGGCGCTCTGGGAGCGGTGGAGGGAAGGGTTGGGGCTCGTTAGGGATGATTTTTCCATCCCTGGAAAGGCCAGGAGAGCTTTCAGCGCGGAAATGAGGAACCCAGGGCAAAGTGAATGAAGCGATTTCATTCATCTGCGCTCCGCTCCAGGTGGGAGGCAGCATCCATCCTGTTCCTCAGAGGAGATTCCTGTTCCCTGCCTTTAAATTACCCCCGGTAAAACACTTTTCTGGCCAGGAGCAGCTGCATCTCAGTTGTTCAGGATGACAGTGAGTTGACTCGTTTTTTTTTTGTGCTAAATCAGGTTTTCTGTGCATTTCCAAGAGGTTTTGTGGGTGAATCCCCGCAGGAGTGGGGCAAAAGCGGGAATTAAAACCTTAATTTCTGTGCCCGGGTTTTGCACAGGTGTTGAGTGTAACAAGGAACAGGTGAAATCAGGCACCCAGCAGAGCTGTGCTAAATAAAGAGCTGCAGGAACTCAGCCCCTCCTGGGGTGGCTCAGATCTCCCTGGCTTCGGGGAGTGCAAGTTCCCACTCCCTCAGGCTGTGGGTTTGGCTTGTTTTTTGTGGAACTTCACCAACTTTTATCCCGTTTCTGGTGCTGTGGCCTCGTAAAGCATTAAAGAAGAAAAGGAGACTTTGGAGGTAGGAAAATTTCATTTGTCAGCTGGGAATTCTGGGTGTGCAGAGGTGTCTGTGGTGATCCAAGAAATCCTTTGTAGTCTGTGGTTATTGCAAATTATGATTTTTGTTATGTACAGGTTGGGATCCACTGGGAATGGTTTTTGCAGGGATTGCTTGGAGGAGAGACACAGGGTGAATATCCCTATAAATGCTCGGTTTTTAGGCACTGAACTGCTCTGGGATGGTGGGGGTTGGAATTACAGAGCAATTGGCAATGGGATTTCAGCCTGTGAATCCTCCCCGAGATCTGAACTTCACCCTCCAGGTGCTTTCTAGGAAGCTTCTGAGAAAGGAGCAGCCCAGGGTGTCAGGGACCTCGAGTTCCTCTTTGGGAGATCGGTGGAAGCTTCTCTGTGATCCTTACACATTTCTAAGGGACCTTTTCCCTCCTCAGGGCCAGGTGAAAATAGTGAAAGGAGCACCTGGAGAGCTTTTTTTTTTATCAGAATGTGGCTTTTTTGCCCCATCTAGTGGGTGCACCGTGTATTGAGCCTGGAGTTTGTTGGATTTTAATCCCAGCACTGAGTTTATCCAGGGCAGCTCGCAGCCCCTGATTTCTGTTCTGGCTGGCTGGGCAGTGATTGTGTGTGGGAAAGGCACAGAGAGAGGTGGAGCTCGCTCAGAAACAGCTCGAGCATCACTTATGGAGAGAAACGAATAGGGCACGTTTGTCACAAAAAGAGCAGCTTGGAAAAGGCCGGGATTTTCCAGGTGAGGGCATGGGGTTGAAGGGATGGGTGTTCAAAACCCAAATTTCCCAGGTCCAGCCTTGCAGTCCCTGGGGTGGAGAGCAGGATGAGCTGAGCACAGAGGATTGCTGTGTTTCACCTTGAAAACCTTTCTCAGGGGTGCTGTAGACCCCTAATTTTCTCTTTTTTTTATCCTTGCAAATGAATGCCAAGAGAGGACAGCAGCAATTACAGTGGCAGGATAGAAAAAGCCTTTCCAGCTTCTCTTGGAATACCTGTTATGTTTTATTTTATATTCTCTTTGGATTGCCTCTGAGGTGGCAAGTTCACTTTTCACCTGCTGTGACCCCTGAGAAAATCCCTGGAGCCAAGGGCTGGAGAAACAAAGCCCGGGAGGAGATATCCGCACATATCCCATTCCTTCCATGCAAACCCAGTCATTTTCCCGTGCTGGAAGTCTGAGATACGAAAGAATATTTTGTCCTGTCTTAATATTTCTGAGCAGTAGCTGCTGGTCCGTGTGAGTTGGGAGGTGTTAATAACCCGTGGGTGGAATTGCAAACCACCCTCTGCTGGAAAAGGTGATGAGCTCTTCCCGGTGATGAGTATTCCTGGCTGGAATTCAAGCATGACAGGTTGCTTAGAGAAATCCTGTGGTTTTGTCGCTTTAATCCATCCAGATGTTGAGTCCAAGCTGTGATTTTTCAGAAAACTTTCACAGGGAAGTGAGATTCCTTGAGCAGAGCAGCTGCTGGCTGGGAGCGGGGCCAAGTTCTCACCTGGGATGTGAAAGGCTCCAGTTTAGGCCTGGCTCAGAAAACAGATCTGAGCCTAAACCTGGCATTTTCATAGTGTGAAGGAGCCTTAAAGTTCATCCTGTTCCACTCCCCTTCCACCATCCCAGGCTGCTCCAAACCTCTTCCAACCCAGCCTCAATCCCAAGGGAATTTGGCTGGATGGGCTCCATGCTCTGCCCCGTGCTTTGTTCTGACAGGGAATATCCCACCCGACATCCTTCACAACTCTTTTTTTGTTGTTCTGGCGAAGTATTTCCCGGTGGAAGTTGTAATAAGAAATTCAGCCCAGCTGCTGTGGCTCCTGCCAACCCCAACTGGCCTCGCTGTGGCAGGGACACAGCTGCTAACAGGAGAATAAATAAATAAATCCACCGGGGCAGAGAGGCTGGGCTGCAGATCTGCGTTCAGGAGCAGCCATTCTGGATTGGGACCAGCTCTGTTGTATTGGTGGGCAATGGGATTCAGGTCATTTCCAGGGATTTGGGGCGTGTTTTGTCCTTAGACGTCCTTGTGGAGCTTGCAGGGGGCCTGAAACCAGATAGCGAAGAAGGTTACAATAATAATAACAACACCCTCTCCATTTCATGCTCTGATCAAACATACAACACTCGAGGGATCTCCTTGGTCAAAGTTCAGTTCCTCACACTTCCAGTCAGCCCCAGGACTCGGGGGGAATTTAGAATATCTGCCTCACTCCTCATCAGGCACAAAATATCCAGTTACCCACTGGAGAGCTGCAGCAAAGGTGGGAAAAGTCACAATCATAAAGCGCTGCTCTAAAAAAGGAGAGGAGGAAATCAGTGCTGTTGCCAGTGTCCAGAGGTCTCCCCAGGGCTGGTATAGGCATTAATTCCCAGGTTTTCGCAAGGGCTGGAGGGTGGTCTGAGGTGGAGAGGCGTGATTAACGCGTCAGCAGAGTGCTGGGAGAGAACCTCTCTCGCCTGCCCGAGCAGCTCGGTGGAAACTTGCAGAAAACCACAGAAACAGCAGGGAAAAAACCAGAGCACGACAGATGGGTCACCTCTGCTGTAGGTCACTTCTCAGAGCTGCTGCCAGCGTGAGGCAGGCTCAGAAATGTCAGTGCGAGGCTGCAGCGTGGAAGCACAGAGCCTTTTGTCACGAGTGTTTCGGGTTTCCATCCCGTCAGCCCAGCCCCACGGTAACGGGGCCCCTCGCAGGGTACAGCACGGATCTTGTCTGCTCTGGGGAGCTGGGTGGAAATAGGCAGGCAGAAGGGAGAGCCCGAAATAGGCAGGCAGAAGGGAGAGCCCTCGGCTGCTGGGGGATGGGTGAGGGACACGGAGGTGGCTCAGGGTCGCCACTTGAAAGATGGAACTGCGGGTACCTGTAAGGAATGGTGCCCTGGGATTTCTTCAAGGCTGTGCAAGGAGTTCGTAGCAGAGCCAGGACCTGCATCCAGCTCTTCCCAGTGTGGTGCCTTAAGAATAAAGGCTATCTTTCATCTAAATTAAAACCCCACAACTTTCCAGAAGCTTCAGGGCCTCTGTCTAATCTATTCACGCAGCATTCATCACCGTGGCGTCTAGGTGCCACTCTCCTCATCCCTTAACCTTGCCAGAGCCCGTCATGAATATTCCCAGCCTCTTTTATGGGTTTCCAAATGAGATGAGCACGCTCTTCCACTCTCTGCCTCCGCCTCCAGTGCGCGCAGCCTGCCTGATAAACAACCCATCCGTTAGACCCACAAAAATATTAAAAAAAAATAAAATAAAAGATAAAACGCCGAGAGGATTTCCAATTAGCGATTCTTGCACTTGGCCATATTTTGGAGCGTCTCTGCTCCCCCTCCCCGTCAGAAGTTGGGTGCTCTAACAGCACGGCCTGTCACTGCACAGCCTGCCAGCTGCATAAAATCAAGGCATCAGGCTTTTTTAATTGAATGCATAATGAGGTGACTGGCAGGTTTAATTAACAAAACTCATCCTGTGTATGCACCTGGAGGTGAAAATAAGTTTAATCAAGAGGAGTTGGCAAGTGCCAACAGCTCTGTCATGGTTCCCCCTGCTTCCCCCTCCCTTTTATTTTGGTTTGTTTCAACCGGGCTTTATATTTGCAAAAATGGCTCTGGGTGCTGATTAATTATCTTTTGCCCAAGATTGATGAGTTGTTGCAGCCTGCCTCATAATGAGAGCCCCTGCTCCTGGAAAAGCTGCACTGGAAGCTTTAATAATCGGGCTGCCTTAGATAAACTCCTGATGGCAAACACTCAAGGCGCCTGAATTACAGCAACCCTTGAGGACTTCATCCGTGTGAGGGAAATTTGTCCTCAAAATGTGTTGGCTGGCACCTGATTGCCAAGGGAAGGTGGATTGCTGGTGAAGAGGGTGGTGGGGAGCCTCCTGAGAAGTTAAAGGTTGAGGGAGAAGCTGTGTGGGGTCTGAATTACTTCTGGTTTGAAATGGCACCGTTGGAGGGACCCTGGGTTGGGAAAAGGTCGTGGAGAGAAGGTCGAAAATGCCTGAATGCCTTCCCTGCTCCCGAAGGCAAGGCAGGAGGGTAATTCCCACGTGCAAGGACAGCCTGTGCCAGCACTCCCCATCCCCACAGCACAGGGACACCCACGCCATGCCCGGCATCCACCTTGGCCCTCCCGAATCCAAACGTGCGCCTCTGGGAGGGTGGAGCTGGAGATCTGGCGCCCAGAGGTGGCACTGGGTGAGGGGACGTCCCCTGCCTGGCCAGGTTTGGACAGCTGGTGGCTCTGGGGGTGCTGCTGGTCCCTCGGCCCTCAGCCAGCTGGGGAAGGTGTCTCCCAAGCCACGTTCTAGCAAAGGTTGTGGGCGTTGCACGGGGAGGTTAATGCATTCAGCCTGTCAAAATATTCTCCCTGCTACTCACCCACTTAACATGCCCTCTCTTTCTCTTGCCTGAAAAGGCATTTGCTATGGTGTTCTAATGCATGGTCTGTGTTGGAGATGTTACTGACAGCTGTTGTGTGACTGCAGGAAGGAAATTATGACTCCCTAATGATAACATGTCACGGCGTGTCTCGCCGCCTTTCTTCTCCCCTAGCTGTACATTTCTTCTGCCAGCGCCTCAGTCACCGCACGCGTGCGCTCCGCCGCGGAGCCGCGCCGCGTGCTGGGAGCGGGGAAAAAGGTTCTGAGTGCTTCCACTTTTGTAAATAACACGGATAAAAAAGTCTCCCCCTCTGGTCCTGAGGCCCCTCCTGGAGCTCTGGGTCCAGGCCTGGTGCCCCCAGTGACGGAAGTTGGGAACCTGGAGAAGAGAAGGTTTTGTGGAGACCTCACAGCACCTTCCAGTATCTGAGGAGTCCCCAGGGAAGCTGGAGAGGTATTCTATGTCAGGAAATGTAACATCAGGACACGGGGAATGGGTTCAGACTGAAATTTGGGGTCGATATTGGGAAGGAATTGTTCCCTGTGAGGGTGGGGAGGCCCTGGCACAGGGTGCCCAGAGAAGCTGTGGCTGCCCCTGGATCCCTGGAAGTGTCCAGGGCCAGGTTGGAGCAACCTTTTCTAGTGGAAGGCGTCCCTCCCCATGGCAGGGGGTGAGAATGAGATGAGCTTTAAGGTCCCTTCCAACCCATACCATTCTGGGATTCCATGGAGCTGTCAGAGGAGATGGCCTGTGTGGTAACTTGGCCTTTTGTACTTTGGGATGCTGCGTATCCCAACATCCCACCCAGCTTTCCTTGGAGCTGCTGCTTGGTTAAGCATTCAGAGTAATGAGTGTGTGCACTCAGGTGTCCTGCCAGTTTAACCTCTTTATGTGACTTTTATGGCTTTTCCCTGATAAACTCTGGAAAATAAATACATAAATGGCCAAAAGCTGTGGGAGAAGGAGCCTGTGGGGCACATGGAGGAGTCTGTCCTGGTGAGGCACCACAAGCCCCTCTCTGCTGTGCTTCAGCTGGGATCTCACACCTCCAGCCTTTGCAGGGGATCTGGTCACGAAAATCTAATGAGAGGTGACAAAAAAAAAAGTCTTTTACATCTGCTTTAAGGAACTTGCTGGAGTGACGAGTGTGTTTAACCTAGATTTTAATTCCCCTGGTGTGGGAAAGTTCTTGTGCCCAGGCAGCAGGCCCAGAAGGGTTATGCATCATTTACAACCCCGTGTTCCAAACGAGGGGCAGGACGGGGGCGGCTGGGAGTGGAAATGCAGGTTCAGAATCCTCAGCTCAGCAGGAGCCTCTGTTCTGTGCAGGGGCAGAACCCGGCTGACGAACAGCTTCTGGCAAGGGCAGCAGGGCTCGGTTCCCTCTTGCTGCCTGCTGGCACGACAGACAAAATGTCCTTTCCCCACGGCGAGCCCCAGCTGCTGTCTGCGTGTCCCCTCTGAGCACCTCCCAAGCCGTTCTGTGGCACTTTGAGAGGTTTTGGGGTCCCCTAGAGCCACCCGACGGGTAAAGCTTCCCTCTGGGTGGTCCCTGCCGAATTCCTGTTTGGCCGCGAGGGGGTGTTGCTGCTGCTCAGGGTAAAAATCTCCTTATTCTGGGCTATTTTAAAGAGAATCCTGAAATATCTGGAACGAGGGAGGAGCAGCAGCACCAACAGGTGTCTGGTGATATCTGGAGATCGTGTGGAGAGTCAGGCTGGGGCTCCTGGAGCTGGGAATTTGCTGAGCATCCCAGAGGGTCCCTGAGAGCGTGGCTGAGCTGCTTGTGCTGTATCCAGGTTTTTCACAGTCCTGAATGGACAAATTCCCAGAGGGAACTGCTGCCTGTTTCCTCCTGTGGGATGATCCTAGAGCCCTCCTCATCTTGGGATTTGGGGGATTTGAGGCACGTGTCTTGTACATTTTTTTGAATAGGAGTTGGATTTTGAAAGTGTTTCCACGATGACCTTTTAGAACCACTTGAGTGTGCTGTGGGATTCCTTGGTTTTTGTGGGGTTCCTTGTTTTTGTGCGCTCTGAGTTGCAGAAGAGGCCAGCAGGATTTCTCCTGGACAATCCACCTGTGTCTCCCAGAAGGGATTTGCGTATTGCCTCTGGTTTAAGAGCATCATCTTGCAGGAAGGGAAAACACCCTGTGGAACTTGTTTCAATGCCTGGTAGCTGTGACAGCCACAAAAACCTGACCAAGCTGCCTTCCCCCTCTGCTGCTCAGGGTGGCGTCTGTGGGAATGCCTGAACATCCTCACTCTTCCAAGGTCCACTTCCAACACAGTCAAGATCCCATTTCTGCTGCAATTTAGGCAGCTGTGAGAAAAAACAGAAATTCCTTTCCTATTGCCACTGAATTTGGGGTGCAATCCGCCTGTTTGTAGCGATTCCACAAGAACTCTGCGCAGCACAAGCCTTGTTTTGTAGGAATGCACATCTCTGTCCCACTGACAGGAATAGTTTGGTGTCCTAGAAGTTGGTTTTCTTTGGGGATTGATGCCAGGAGTGGAGTGAAGGCGCGTTTCCCTTCATCCCCTTTCTGCCGAGAGACACGCGGATATGATAACACCAGCAGATGCGCACAGGGCGAGTTTTTCAGGCTTTCCCCCACCCGGAATAAGCTAAATAAATACGGACCAGGTGTGCGGGAGAAGGGCAGGGCCGAGGAGCCGCAGCCACAGGAGGTCAGTGTTGCACTGCGGAAACGGCAGCGAAAAGTCAGCGTGGCCTTGGAGGAAAACTTGACCCGGGAGGGAGGTGAATTCCTCCCGGGAGCTTGCGGGGAGTTTGCCAGGCCGTGCTCAGCGAGGCCCCGGTGCCGGCGGGGGATGCGCGGCTGGAAGGGGCGGGGATGGGTCCCGGAGGGGACGGGAAGCGCGGAAGGAGCGCGGGGTGGAAGCCGCGCCTCGGTGAGCTGGGAGCGGGCACTCGATGGCTCAGGGCTGGGAGCTGCAGGCTTTCCCCTCCCGGGAAACGTGCTGGCCCCGCTTTTGGCCCAGCCGTGCCCCGGCAGCTGCAGGGCGGAGGAGCCGCAGCTCTCCCCGTCCCGTGTCCCGCATCCCCGCGGCCGCGGCGCAGGTGGGCGGCTCGCCGGCGGCTTCGCTCCGCTTATCAAGGCTTGAAAAGCCCTGCCGCGCCTGATCCCGATCCCTCCTCCTGCGAGTCCTCCTTCCAGGGTGGTCCGGGGGCAGGTTGGAGCAGGAGGCGTGAGGGATGCTCGCACGGCTGCTGCCGGGGCTGGCTGCTGAAAGGGGATTTGCATTCCAGGAGATTCCAGGGGCTGTGTCCAGCCACTCTCTTCCCTCAGGGCTCTGAAATATGTTTTCAAGGCCCGTTCCTAGGGAGCTCTGGCAGCTGTTTGATGTGGTGGCAGCGCTTTTAGAGAATGGCTGGGCCAGTGACAGAAGTGAAACTCGAATATTCTCCAGTAGGCTCTGCGGTTCCTTCATTAAAAACAGGCAGATAAACAAACAAATTACAGCCCATTATGAGCATGTCCTTCAGTTCCTCTTCAAACAGCTTTTTGCTGTTTTAAAAAGCCTTAAATAAGGACACAGCCTCCCCAGTCTTGGCCACAAACTGTTGGCTTTAAGCTTTCCTTGTGCCTCTGGATCCGTTGTCTTTGCTGTCTTCGAAGTGTCCGATGTGAGCTTTTAATTCGTTTGGCTTTTCCTGGTGAGAGGCTTCAGAACGAGATTCCTTGTGTGCAGTCTTTGATGTTACACCACAAAGAATCTCCCCCTTTTTCCAAATGCTCTGCTGAACCCCCACTAAAAACAAAAGAAAAAAAAAAGAAGAGTTTCATGCAGCCAGGCTGAGAGGAAGTGGGGTGACCCATGGAAATGGTTTTTGTGTCCCTCACAAAGGCCCCAGTGCTATGGTGATGGGCTCAGCCAAAAGATCTGCACTCACTTGGGCAGGGCTGGGCTGAGTTGCCTTTGCAGGCTTGAAAACATCACGTGAAACACACTGGGAAAATCCAGCCAGAATCCTTCCTCCTCCAAAAGTAGATAAAGACCTGTTTTGCTGCCTCTGACACTTAGTGGCTTCTGCTCTGTTGGTACCGAGCTCGGGATGCTGGGGCTCTCCTGCTCTCTGTGCCTCACATCTTTGCTTTTGGGCACCTGGGGTTGCTCCCACCCCTAACGCCGAGGGAGAGGGAAAACCATTGTCTGCACCACAGACTGAAACAAAGCTCTCCCCTTTCCCGCTCGGTGTCTTTGCCTTTGGCTGACTGAGGGCCTTTGGGACTATTTTGTTCGGGCCCCTGCTCGTAGACTAAACCCAGAACAGGTGCCTTGGGTGCAGCCTGTGAATCCTCAGCTTGGTTAGAGGGCTTTGTTCCCAGTGTGTTTTTGCAGAGGAGAAACCTATGCACTGACCCTTTTCAGGAGCATCTGATGCATGCACCGTGATTAGAAAGAGTAGGGGAAGTTAAAAATAACCTATGGAGGAGGCATTCTAATGAGCAATTATCATTCCTTTCCATTGACTTTTTGCAGCAAGACTCTCCATGTGTTTAGTCTTCTCCAAAGAACATGCCAGATGTTAGAGTGAGTGACTTGTTAAGTCCCTGAATTCTGTAATTCTATTCTCACTGATGTTCTGAACCATTGTCAGGTTCTTTTTTTTTTTTTTTTTTTTTTTTTTTTTTTTTTTGTTATATATGGGTCCGGAACACGA
>VXAZ01005851.1:921655-967930 GCA_013399875.1 Gymnorhina tibicen
TTGTTTTTTTTTTTTTTTTTTTTTTTTTTTTTTTTGGTAACTATTAAAATAATTGGGCCCTGAACATTCTGACCTGATAACGCAAGAGAATCTTGGCTGGCTTTCCTAAGGGTCAGGATTTGTGAATAGAAAACTCGGGGAGGGTTTGCCAGAACAAAGAAATGTTTCTGCATGCAAAGATCTTCAATAAGTTAATCTGAGGTGGAATCATCTGGCTTCAGAAATCGTGCCTCCTGGCAAAATCTGACTTTTGCATTTCAACATCCTGAACTTTAGTCTTCAAGGAAGCTTTTGTGCTTGTGGGGCTCTGCTTTTCTCCCGAAAGAGAGCTCTTTGGAAATGATTGACGACGAGGCCGATTCCACCTTTATGCAAAATTTTCATACGGGGGAAAGCAAGGAGGAGAAGCAAAGGTCTCTTTACAAAGCCACCGGGGCCCTTTGCCGTCCCCGTTCCCTCGCAGGAATCTTAATTGGATTAAAATACAAATCTGTATATTGTGATTTTGCATGCCATGGATCCCACCCTCTTGTTTTTAGGCACATTGGCCAAACTCAATGAAGTGCACGGTCAATGTTTGAGCTCTGCCTTTGGTGTCCCTCGGTTGGAGCTCATTAAGCATTCGGGGAATAATAATTCTGGGACTTGAACTTTGATCTGAGGTATCTGGGAAAGAAAGGGCCGGAAATTGCAGCAGCCTGATTAGCTACCCCAAGTTGATCAACTTTTCTGCCAGATGCAGGCAGAGCTCCCAGAGGCTCCGAGACAATGGTGGGGGTGAGGCAGAGCCGCCGCGGCCGTGTTGTGTCTGCGCTCCCATCACATCCCATTACTGTCTGCCATGCAGATGGCACTTTGAACCACGCCACAGCCAACCAGAGCCTTTGTCCGAAATAGCTGCTCGGCAAAAAAAAAATTAATAATAATTTATTTAAATTTTTTTTTTTTTTTTTTTTNTGATTTTCGCGCGTTGTGCGGTTTCGTTAGGGCTGGAAATGTCAAATTATCTTGAGAAAACCTTTCCCTCAGAGCTTTGCCTGAGCTTTTCTTGAGCCTGACTCTGAATTTGTGGGAATTTCAGTGGGACACTGTGAATTACAGTGAGGCGAGACTGGGCTAGGCTGCATGTGCTGGAGTTTTACGTGAGCAGGACTTTATTCCCCAGGAGGAAATTTAGATTGGGGTATAAAGCCTAAGGTTCTTACATTTGGAACAAGGCAGGGGTTGTCCTGTATTTCCATTTCCCCCAAAAATATCAGGAGAATCTCAGCTGGAATTCTAGCACATGTTGTGACAACCCAAACTCGATGAGGAACCAGCTTTGGAGCTCTGCTGTGTCTGCCTGGGGATTTTCTGACCTTGGCGACTGAAAACTCCCAGCTGTAACTGAGACGGGAGTGGAATGAGGCTGCTTCTCCCAGAGCAGAGCTGCAGACTTGGATGTCTTCCTCCTTGGAAAGGAGATGTCCCTGCCGCCGCCAGAACACCTCGATAATGCTGAGATGCTGACCCCTCCATGGCTGGAAAACCTTCCTGGTTGTTGCTGCTTTTCCTCAAAACTTTGTACGCTCTCAGTTTGTGTCAAGAGACGCATCAAATGTCTACCTCAATATCCAAGGGAAATAAATATCCACAAGCTTAGTGCCATGTTTCTGGATGCTTGGCCAGCTGGCAAAGCAGGACCGGGATGTGGAGCTTTTCCAGAAGGGCTTCTGATGAAGACAAATTTTTTTTTTTTTCTTGTTCCTGCTAGAAATCAAATACTAAATATTGTAGTTGAAAACCCAAATGATTTAGGTTCCAGCAACAAGACATCCTGGTGCCTTGTGATTGCAGTGCTGTTTGGTCCCTCTCGCTGTCTCAGGCTCAGGGGTGATGCGTGGTCCATCACGTGGAAATGTACTCGGGATGTTTTCCAGGAGGAAAATCACTGTCAGAGCAAATAATATTGTTTGAAAGAAAGTTTCCTTTTCAAATGAAAAAACGTAATGCGATTTTGGCAGGCTCCCATCTGCCTCCCATTGCAGACACTCCGTGTTATGGTTGTGTGTAGCATCAGGAACTGTCTTTAATGTGATTTTGGAAATTCTGTGTTGAGTGGCTGGGTCTCAGTTTTCATGGTGGAGAGGTGTCTCCCTGTCAGAGCGCCAAACGTTCTGTCAGATTCCATGTTTTCCGTCCCTATATAAAGCTGAGCTTTGGTTCCAGGCTCGGTGACGGAGGAAGCTGACACTATTCCAACATGTTGTTCATATCCTGAAGTCTTTTAATTTCCCCTGGCTGCTGTTGCAACAGCACCACTTCACTGAATAAATTAATCACAACCTAGGAGTTGTTGAATACGAAGCCTCAAAACCCAGGTTCCACTTGTGACTTGGAGAAAGCCGTTCTGGTGGGGTGCTTTGGCATTTTTTTTTCCCCCCTCCGTGGGTGAAACGGTTACAAGAACCTCTGCTATTGTTGCTAGGAAAAGTGGCTTCCTGTGATATAAAGTAATTTTTTCAAATAGGAAACATATGGCTGGTCCCTAACAACAAAGTAATATTCAGGTGCTGCTGGCATATGCCTCCAGTCCTGTTGCAGGAAGCTATCTTGGAAGTCTGGTGGCAGAGGCTTATCCACGCTAATGTTCAGGAAGTGGGGTGGGGGGATGGAATCTGAACCCGATATCAGAAATAAATACATTTGCAGTTGTAATTTCGCTGGGGGTTCTTTGCTGTCCCTGCTTTAGGAGCCTCTGCTGTGCATCCCCTGGTAGCTGTAATCAACAAAAATCCTGTGTGAGGGCTGGGGTGCTCTGTTTCATCATCTGAGGAATTTTAAAACCTCATAATTTCATCATGAGAGCCCCTCTCAGGGGTTGGTGTCGCACATGAGGAGTGACAGGAAAAGGAGAAATGGCTCCAAACTGAAAGTAAGGAGGTTTAGGTTGGATAATGGGGGAAAAAAAAAATCTTTACTGTGGGTGTGGTGAGGCCCTGGCACAGGCTGCCCAGAGAAGTTGTGGCTGCTCCATCCCTGGAAGTTTTCCCTGCCTCTTCCATGGCTTTCTGGGAGCTCCAAGAGCTGCTGGGGTCATTATTCTTTCTGAGTTACACTGCTCTTGTTGTGCTTCTCAGCCTTACTACACCCAGGGCTTGGACTGAGGTGGGGATATTTTTATCCTCCACTGCTGGAATTTTTGCTTCTAATAATTAATAATATTTACCTTTCTTTCCTTTGGGAGCTCAACTTTTCTTTCTCCTGGGTTCTGGCTGAAAACTTGAATTTTTACCTAATAATTAAAGTGTTGTTCATCATAGCCCAGCTATTCAGGTCGCTTCGCAGCTTGAGCTTGGGTTGGGCTTGCAGCCCAAAGCGAAGTTGGTCAGCAGGAGCTGATGGGGATCTGGGGATTTGCTGTCCCAGGGAGATGTGCCAGACGAACCAGGGATGTGTGGAATCAGCCCCAGCGCCGTGGCAATCACGTGCCTTTGGTGTCAAGGCACCAAACTTCACTGTGGTTTTAACTTCCCTCACAGAATCTTGCATTTGGGGCTGTTCAGAGTGCTGCAACCCCCCCTCTCCCCCAGCCCTGCCTTCATTATTGCTCAGTGCCCAATTAGTGCTCTCACACCTGCAGCTTCTTCATCTACAAACACGCCGTGGCTTTAACCCTTTGGAGAGTCACAGCTGGAGAAATGTCAGGATGGGGGGGGAAAAAATCTCTGGATTTGGAGCGACTTTTGTGTCAGGAAGGGATGTTTGAGTTTGTTTTACCCCCATATTTCAGGAGCTGACACCGGGAGTGGTTTTTGTTTGGCGGCGAGCTCGGAGGAGGCAAATGGCTTTGACTTCCAGCATTAGGAAATAAATAGACAAGCAAGAATGCCAAGGTTTCCTGGTGGAGATCCTGAATCCTCTAGGAATCTTCTCCAGAGCTGCAGCAAGTTGCAAAGAGCCACAAGAGCTCGGCAGGATTGATTAAGTGCCTGCAACACTGCGTCTAAGATAGTGCTGTAATAAAAGTGACAAATGGGGGGGGAAGAGTGTGGCTGCTGGAAACTTAGCATGACTGAAGGAAAAAAATGCACAGGGTAATTTATTGGCAATGAAGAACCATCAGCAGGAGAGAGGGAACCTAATTTCAGCCCGATTAATTAGGTATGGGACTGAAACCTTGGTCTTGCACAGCTCTAGCCACCGAGTCACCGGGGCTCTCGGAGGACTCTGACTGCAAAACCTTGAAATGAATTTTAATTGTTGGTTCAAGTCTCTGCCAGAACAATAACCAGGAAAACCCCTCTGGATAGAGCTCGGCTGGGAATGCCACCATCATCAGGAGCTTCCAGAGGCTTCACCTGGGTGTTGTTCTGCATGTCCAGGGCTATTTTAGCGCCGGGGTTTTAAAGAGTTTGTGCTGTTTGAAAGGGCAGGGTGGGGTGGCACAGCCTTGTCCAGCTTTTGTGTCACCGTCTCATCTCCAGAGGTCCCTTCTGACCTCAGCTCTTCTGCGATTCTGTGCCCACCCAGACCCTCAGCAGCCCCTCCAAAAGCTGCAGGTAGCTTAACACCCACCCTCCCCTCCCCAGCCCCATAAACACAGCGCCCTGCTGCTAGCAAAGAAATGTGGGGTCGTCCCCCAAGTAATTCTCCCTTCTCCCCAACCTTAGGAAGCGCTAAACCCATATGGGTGCGGTGGGATAGAGAGGGGGAAACAGCAACACCTTCCAGAAAAGAAGAGACTCTGAGGGATAAAGCACAAAGAAGAGGTTTTTATGGGCTGGGTGAGGCTGCTGTGCACAGAAGGGATCCCAGCGCGCTGATAAAAGGAGAATTTCATGTGATGTCATTCCCAGCACTCCACTGAGGCTCCGGGCAAAGCCAGTGTGGTCAGCTTGGGGCTGGGGGGGAGCCGAGAGCAGGAGGAGGAGGAGGGCATCCCAGAACGGGAATGTTTTCACAAATAAAGGAACAACAACACAAAAATCCCCGCTCAGGCTCTTCCTGCCCGGCTCTGCCGCCAGTGCCGGGCTCCGTGTGTGCAACCTCGCAGAGAGCCCGGAGCTCGTCCTACGAAAATGATTTGTTAGACAAGTCCAGCCGGAGCTGGGAGCGGTGGATGCGAGGAGCCGGGGCGGAGGGGGAGCCTTGGAATGGGTTCAGGAATGACTGATGGGCTCCGCTGAAAATTTTATCCGACTACTACCTTATGGAAAGGGGGGGGGCTGAGGAGGGGAAGGGGGAGAAGTGAGAAAAGGCAAATGGAGAAAGGCTGGGCTGTCTGCTCTCCAGCAGCGTGATATTTTATTTTTCTCCGCTAAATGCAAAATTGATTTTTTTTTAAATGCATAAAAAAAAGAAAAAAAAAAAGGCAAGCAGCCTCTACCTCTCTCTTCTCATTCCCAGACAAAGGAAGCTGAAGCAGACGCCCCAGACAATGGATAGTCCTGTCTCCCTTAAGCATTTGCCTTTCTCAGCAGTTAAGGTTAAAAAAAAAAAAAAAAGCAAAACTAACCAGAAAACCCTTAATTGAAGGAATGAATTAAAAAGATGACCCCGGAAAACGTGGCAGCCTTTTTATTTGATGAGGAATCAAGTTCACAGTGTGTCAGCAGAGGTGCTGCGGTCCGGGCTTTTATTTGTTTCCTGGCAATAAGAACATTCCTTTTCAGCCTGATATCATCCTCTCATCTTCTCCCTCCCTCTTTCTATCCCTCTCTTCCTCGTCTCGCATCCTTTTTCCTTCCTCCCTTTTTTCTCCCTCACCCCCTCGCCCTTTTTTCTCTTCGCTTGCCAGTTCAGGCATTCTCACATACATTACCCCTTCCTTTCATCTCCGGAATGACCTGAAATGACCTTTTGCCTGGCACTAGACGTGACTTAACTGATAATAGCAGATACTTGGGGGCCTCAAGCGGTGGCTTGTCTCGGCACGTAGAGGGAGGGGAAAGAAAGAAGAAGAAGGAAAAAAAAATCCCGATTTTTTTTTTTTTTTCCTACGGAAAGCACGGGTTTCTCTTTGTAGCAGCATTTCCTGCGAGGTAGCAATTAATGACACTTTGTGCTGCTCGTTGCCCGTGAGATAAAAATCCTGCAAAAGCCTCCCCGGGAGTGTCGAGCCCGAAGCTGTTGAGGAGCAGAAGGAGGGGGGGAGAGAAATCTGTCTGCAAGTGGTTAAAAACTCCACAGCAGCATTTTGATGCCACTGGCTACTGGTGCTCTGCATTGCGTCTTCCCCGTCTTTGTGCTCCCAATACTTGTTGGAACAGCACAAATGTCCTTCTGTCTCCAATAATCGCCACTTTTAGGTGACTAATCTGGGCAAAAGGTTATTATTTGGCTTCTTAATGTCCCTTGAAGCCATCGCGGCAGAGATAAGGTTGCAGCCAGCCCCGCTGGGGCTCTGATTTTTTAATTTTCACTATTTATTTGGATACTCGGTGAGGCTGGGTGAGTTACCACAGCAACGACTCTGAGTCTTGAACATGAAAGGGCTCTTATTGTGCCATGTGGTGCCTCAGAGATACAGAGAAAGAAGGAGGCGGGAGGAGAATTCCTCTTTAGGGAAACAATAGCCAGACATTATGTGAACTTTTGGGGCTTTATAATAAAGTTTGAAGCGGGGAGGGGGAAAAAGGAGCTACGGCAGTCTGCAGTGAAAAAAAAAACCAACCGTGTGGACTTACAGAAGTTTGGGAAAAGAGGTGTATGCGTTCATGGAAATATTAATTAAGTGGGAAGTAAAAGCTTAATCTCTATATTTGTATTTAGTTCTTTTCTCTGGCCAGGCAGATCAGAGCTCAGGGGCAGAACCCAAGGTGCGTTTGTAAAAAAAAAAAAATATTTAATTTTAGTTTTTGAACTTTGTTCTGCCCTTTCTCTCTCTCGAGGAAGGGGTGGCTGTTAGAATGTCGAGGAAGGTGCCAGGGTGCAGCCTGCTTTTCATTGTCCCGAGGAACGGAGCGACTGCAGCTCCAGACAATGGGAAAACGTGGATAATGGGGTTCCTAAAGGGTGCAGAGCAGTGAATGGCTGCGTGTGGGAGCAGCTTTGGTGCAGGGGAGCTCGTTGGTTCTCATTTTCTGCTGCCTTGGCCAGACCTGGTACCACCCCAGCGTCCCTGGCTCGGGTCCCCGCGTCCCAGAGGGGTTTATTTGCTCCTGTGCTGAGCCCCGGGTTTGGCTTTGCCCTCCCTGTGGGGCCAGCTCAGGGTGTCCCAGCTCCCCAGCACGCTCGGATTCCCACCTGGTGTAAAACTGGGTGCGAAAGCATCCCAAAATACCCAGGCCTTAATGCAGCCTCCAGGGTGGCAGCATTTTGTGTGGGCTAACACCCTGTTTGCTCCTCCCCAGCTGCTTTGAGGCTGCAGAGCTCACGAGTTCTGGCACCTGCTGTAACTCGGGGATAACCCCTTTCCTTCCCAAACACCCCCTGCGAGTCACGTCGGATTTTCTTCTCCCAACTCCAGCTGCAGGCACGGCCAGAGTTTGGGGTGAGGGCACAGAGCGGGGAATGGTGATGGGGGAGCAGGGATGGACCTGCTGGTGGTGAGAACTCTGCTGCTTCAGCTTCCAGGGCTTGGCCCGAGGCGGCAGGGAGGTGTTATCCAGCATGCTGTGGTTTTCCAGGATGTGGTGGTGGTGGGCGACCCCCAAAACTCCCTGGACAATCCCCAAAACTCCCTGTGAAAACCCATCCGCGTCTCCCATGCTTGGGTATCATTTATTTGGGGTGATCCTGCAGCTTGCCCTGCAGTTTCCACGCTTCAGTCATCACAACCGAGCAAAGTTCTTGGAGTTCCCCTAAAATTTCAGGGAAATGCCAGCTTTTGACGAAGGAAAAGGGATTTCACTGGGAGTTAGCCTTGTTCCAGCAACTTTGAAACAACCCTGAGTCACTTCTCCAGTGCTTCCCATTCCTCTCCGCCCTGTGGCGTGCAAATCTTGGTGTATTAACTGTCAACAAAGTTAATATCAGATATAAAAGTATAAAAATATGGCTTTATCAGTTAATATTCTGGGAGTAACCATCTCTCTGTGGAGTCTCTGGAATGTTCAATCTCATCAGCTGGTTCCAGGTTTGTCCATGTTTTGTGTACACATTGAATATTTGCTGGCCTGGAGTGTTTTTGTACTGAAATCCTTTTTCCCCACTATTGAGTGTAGTTTGAGAACTTTAAATTTTGGCTGATATTATGTAACTACTTAGGATTCCTTTCCCTCTCCAGCACAAGTTCAAACCCTTTTCTTAATTAATTACCTGGGTTTCCAGCTCTTCTTTTAAGAAGCCTGTTGCTAAATTGAGTGAAGTGGATTAAATTACTGTTGCAGGTGGAGAACAAGGCCAATCATGGTTTATTGCCTGAAAAGCATCCCTGCCTGAAGTGAGGATGATTGTACATTCCTGAGGATGTGCGAGTGTCAGCTGTCTAAATGTCTCTGCAGCATAAAATATTCCTGGTTCCTTCCATTTGTGGGATGCCTGGAAGTTAGGCTGAGATCTGTCAGGATAATACTGGCACTAAACCTCCCTCTAATTCTCCAGCTACACGAGAGTGTGAGATTAAGGGAAAAAAGTTGGGTTAAATCTGTAATCTCTTTATCAATAAGGAAAAAAGATGTGGTGGAGAAGCGATTTGGCTTTGATGGCTGAGGAAAAATGGGTCAGAAGCAGCGTTTGGCTGCCTGTTCCTGTGCCAATGACACTTGAAATACGTTGTCATCATCTTGGTCTTCCCTGTGGCTGGACCAAAGGCCACATCCAGTCACCAAAATCCCAGAGTTACCTGCCTTTCCCTTGGCACAGCTTCCTCTGAACACCTGAAGGCAGCCGAGAGGGAACATTGCACAGAAAGTGGAGCTGAGGCCGCTCCAAAAACTCCCACTCTGGTTTTAATTCTGTGTTTGCAGAGCGTCTCTCACAGCAGGACTACAGGCACTGTGCAAGAGGAATAATGACAGCGCATAGGGCACGGCAGAAATGGTTATAAGCAATAAATTGGCCTTTTTTCCTCAAAAGATGTGGATGTGGCACCTTGGGGACGCGGCTTAGTGGTGGGCTCAGCAGTGCTGGGTTAAAGGTTGGGCTGGATGATCTTGGAAATTGAGCATTTTCAATCTAAAGGATTTTATGGTTTAACCTCGAGGTGCTTCTGTGCCAATGCACCTGTGAACTCCTCACGCACGGGCTTTACAAATGGAGAAATAAAGAAATGACAGCACAGAAAGGGACAGGGGCAGAGTCCCAGCAAACTGCCAGGAGCCCCCAAAACCCCTGCAGCTCCCTTCTTTCCCGACACGGAACCCCCTCCGCGCTCTGAGATGTGGAAGCTCATTCCGTATCAGACACCCAACAGTTGTTTCCTCTTTAATCAATTGCTTTAACTCCTGCAAGTTAAAAACACCAACCAGACAGGATTTCGGTGAGCTTGGGTTATTAGGAAATCTCTTCAGAACCTGCGGAGTAAATCAAGCACGTGGAAATGGCTGTTAAAGGCATTTGTATTGCTCGGTAATTTGAAAACGGAGAAACACGAAAAGGAAATGATGTCCACGGCGAGTTGGAGGGGTTTGTGCGTCTCAGGAGACGCGAGCTGGAAACTGGAGCGTTGCTTTAAGAGTTCTGACCCATGAAAAGTTGCGTCTGCTTCCAGCTGGCGGGAGAACAGCAGGAACCGTGAGAGTGCTGGCCCTGCCTCGCCGAGTCCTGCAGCTTCCGAGAGAGAAAGGAGAGGAAAAGCTTTGAGCCCTCTGCCTCTCCCCTCCCTGTCTGTCCCGCCGCACGGGATGCGATGTGGAGTCTGAGCGGTGCTGCAAGTCGGGATTCCTGCTGGATGTTCCCATCCTTTCTGTTAATTCCCATCCGTAACCTTGAGCACAGAGCTGCAGACCCTCACGTCTGGGTGGCAGCAGGGGGTTTGGGGTGTTAGAAAGCGAAGGCTCACTGCCTCTTCACCCTCTGGAATACAGGAACTCCCGACTGGACTGGTCCAGTTCCCAGCAGAGGTGCTGGGGGTTGGCTTAGCAAGGCCAGGATGCAAGAACAGCCAATCCAGCAGCTCGGGTGAGGGGCAGGCAGCCAGGCTGAGCATTCCTGGGGGCTGGAGAATCATCCCCACGTGCCTTAAGGAGCCAGCTGGAGCTGGGAGGTGTTTAGGGAACGCTCTGGGAACTGGGGGTTGTGGAGCAGGATGGGATCTGCAAACTGCAGGTTCAGCCCCAAAGCGAAATTTGGGCTGGAGCTGAGAGCTCTGCATCCCTCTGGGCTGCACAAAGCACGTGGGCACTGGTGAGACAGGGGCACTCACATGCAAGGAGGCTCCTTTGGGAATGATTTCCCCCTGGAAGCTGCAAACAGAAGGAAGATAAGCTGCAAATAAAGAAGGAAGGCAGAGCTTTATCCCTGAATTTATTTTTCTTTATTTTATTTAGGAGTTATTTGCCGTGACAGGCTCTGGTTGGAGCTGAGTCCGTGCTCTGCCTGCCGGAGGAAGGTGTTGTGCTCTGCAGAAGAGATTTGAAAGGTCACTCCTCCAAGGAGAGGGAATGGGACTGTGGAGCTGAGTGCTCACACTCCCTTGGTGAGGGGGAATGCAGGTGCCAGTCCCTGCTCCAAGCGCTTTCTCTTGGATTGTCCCATGGCCGTTTAATGCGAAGTAAAAAGATTAATTGTTGAAATAAACCTGCAGTGTTTCCAAATACGGAATTGAAAAATACCTGTCTGTAAAGATGCCGCATTTAAAATGTGCGTTCTCTCTTTACTATGGATTTCTGCTGAAGTTCGTAACAGAAATCTGTTTTCAAGCCCGCTTTGCAACTTGCTTTTGCTTTCTTTGACACGTTTTCTGTGTCTGAGGTACCTGGAGTGCTTGGATGGCTCAGCAGAGAGGTAAATGCAGCATCTCCTTGTAGGTGGGACGGGAATGCCAGAGCACCATCCACGGCTCCTGCTTTGTTCAAGCTGCACCTTAAATAGCCGGGCTTTTTCTCTCCTGATGCATAGGTCATATTCCTTAATGATTTTAATTTAATTGCATCAATTCCTTGCATGCTGGTAGAAGAATAGGCCCCCAGCAGAAATACGTGAAGCAGTCTGGAGTGGTTTTTCCTCTCCCGCTCTGGGTATTGTGATTTGTTTCTCTAAACCTTATTTGTGGGTAATTGTTTGTTTAAACGTCAAAAAAAAGCTGCCAACCCTTTACCACGAGGTGTAGCACTCAATGGCAAGAGTTTGAGTCCCGCTGACTCTTTTACAAGTAGGGGTTTATGGCAGGAGCACGTCTGAGAGTGGTTTCCAAGTAAACACCAGGCAAAGTTGTGCTTGATGGAGACGTTGTGGGGATTTATTGCATTTCCCTCTGTAACAAACACAAAGCTTTCACTCCTCTGGTAGGCACCAAGGCAGTTACTTCAAGGTCTGTGGTGGAGCTGTGCGAGTCCACCCAGACACCTTAAAAACTTGAAAATCACTCAAAGAGCTCATCTCAAAAAACTTAAAAAACAAAGTATTGTGTGTGGTGCACAGTTAAGGGGGTAATGCAGGCACAGAGAAAACAGCATTTGCAGGACAAGGGACTTTTAAATTCATGGGACACAAGACAAACATCCCCTGACACTCGCTCTGACCCTGCAAACTACTTAAATGGGATAAGCCAAGTTACCAACAGGCAAAGAAAGGATAAGGGAGATGCTGAGAAGAAAGGAGAGTTCTTGGAATAAATCAGCGACCAGGCAGTGGCTTGAAAAGGCAGGGAGTGTGTATTTGATGGAAAAAAATCCCCTACAAAGAGCTAGATGCATTCAGGTGAGAGCTAAAGACCAATTGGTGTAAGCTAAGGCTGGGAGTTTCTGGATAAAGAAATTTCCACAGTGAAGTGTCGATATATCCAAAATCGAAGCGTTCATCTCCGTTTTAATGACATTTTCCAGCAGTTCTTTCAGGTGGGATGATGAGGAATCATGCTTTCTTTTTCTCTGGTCAAATAAAATGCTGTTACACCATACCAAGGTGGTTCAGATTCGGGTGGCCACGTTTAAAATGCTCCATCTGGGACCACCTTGGCTCATGGGGGTGCTGGGTGGCTCCTGCAGAGCCACAGCACGTGGGGACCCCCTAAATCTCAGCCATTCCTTGGGGGAAGGCTGCTGGCCCCCACATGGTCCCACATCTTTGCAAAGTGCTTTAGGAACCCTTAGCAAAGGTGAGGTTTTATAACCCTGGGGGCGCGGGAACTTCAGCCGAATCTCGCTCAAAAACCGAACGCTGCCCTGCCTCTGTTACTGTAAATCTCCAAAATGAGGGGAGGAAATTCCGCTGTCACCTTCCCCCCCCGGACCGTGAGGAGTTAAACACCGTGGTACACGCAGAAACTCAGCAGGAAATCCAGAGGGAGAGCTCAGCAGTTCTCCCAGATCTGCAGAACTCGCTCTATAAATCCTTCCCGCTGCTCTCACCTCGCAGCCCTGGGCACGCTGGCAGCGAGGGCTCCTTTTGTTGCCGAGCCAAAGTTGAACTCACCAGCGACTTGGAGTGGAAAAACTGAAATGGATCCACTCGGTTCACGGGGCATGA
Source organism: Gymnorhina tibicen (assembly GCA_013399875.1). Lineage (NCBI taxonomy): Eukaryota > Metazoa > Chordata > Aves > Passeriformes > Artamidae > Gymnorhina > Gymnorhina tibicen. Next base: position 934,208 of record VXAZ01005851.1, read on the forward strand.
TGAGCTTCCTCGTGAAGGGCTCTTGGAGCTGGGATTTAAGGCAGGCTGTGCTGACTCTCAGCCCGGGGAGATGATTAAGGACGTGGATATGATTGCCTTTTACGGCTCAGCTCTGTTGTGGTGCCCACGGACAGCTGGCATTTTCCTCTTGCAGCCCTGCTCCTGGGAAGTGCTAAGCCTGGAGGTTTGCATGTGGCAGTTTCAGGTTGATGTCCAAATCCTGGCCGGCCACGGCGTAGGGTGCTTAATTCAGGTTGGGAAAGTCCATCAGAGAAGTGAGCAGTTGCCTTGCAATGAAATCTTCCAGCTTTGCTAAGGTTGTAGGATCTCAAGGAGGCCAGAAAACCAAACTCCTGACCTGGTCTGGGTTTTGTAGAGCTGGTTGGATTTAGGGTCCAGCCTCCTCCCTGTGCCCCTGTGGTGGCTGAAAAGTCCTGCGTTTTGATGCTGCTGGTGGTTGTCTTCTGCTCTGATGTTCTCTGCACTGCGTTCTGCTCAGCTGAGGCACCTCCACCAGGCTGGGACTGGGCACCAGAAAAGTCTTTAATCCTGTAGGGATTGATACACAGCAAGCCCTTTTATGCTGGCAAAAACACATCCAACCCACTCAGTGCAATAAAATGGCTTTTAGCTCTACTTGATCAGAAGCAAAACCCTAAACCTTGCTGCCTTATACCAGAAATTATGAACAAATCTTGATTCCCACCCCCCTTTTTTTTTTCTTTGTTTTCCTCCCTTCTCTTTTAAAGTATCATGTCTTATTGAAGCTGAGCTGTTTTCAGCAGCACAAATGAAGCAGCTCAGCTCCTTCAGAAGAATTGCACTTCAACATCTCTCCACAAGTATTTATCACATGTACCTGTGCGCACAAAACATTTAGCCTTGAGACAGCTCTCTCCTGAGAGAGGAGAAAGATTAAATTCCCTGAGCTCAGCGCTGCTGCTTGTGCAGTTTGTCTTTTTCTCCTCCTTCCATCAGCTCTATTTTGCCTGGGATATAAAAGCAGAGGTTGTCACAGGGAAATGCCCGCTGTCGTTTATTACCCTACAACAGGACACTGAGAAAAATCATCATGATTCTAATTTGTTAAATTGAGTTGAATCCCCTGGATTTTTGTGGCTGTGGCTGCATCTTTCCTGCATTATTTGCTGTGTCAGCTTTATCATAGCAATCTTTGGTTACTTTTAATCAGGGAGTGTGAAGTGCCTTGCCCAAAAGTTGTGTGGAAGATCAGGGGGTGGTGGTACAGCCCTGGGAGCTGCTGTGCCTCCTGCTCTGCCCTTGCACCACCTTCAAAGTTAAACTTTATCGTACTTTAACCTTAAATATGTCTGAATTACCTGCTGCACACTGGAAAACGGGCCAGCTGCATTTAGTATTCCATCAAATTAATGCAGTAAATCCTTCTCTGTTTTAGCAGGTCTCAAAGTGGGAAGACATATATAAATATAAATATATAAATATAAATATAGATGTAAATATAAATATCTAGTTAGTTTGGTAAATTTCTGTACACATCACACACTTCCACTCTTTTTCTCCCCTCTGATCCTGGCTCCTGGGCATTTGACCAAAGGACCTCTTTAGCAGGACATGCAACCCTAATTTCCTTAACTGAATTCCCAACAGCAACGGCCCCAAAGTCCCTTGGAGTCAGACTTTGCCTTGCCTCTGGAGCCAGCTCTGAAGGTCCCTCCTGGCTCTCTTATCCAGTCCAGGGACAGGACCTCCTGGAGGCCGCTCTCTTGGAGACATTTGGGGACACACCTGAGGGAGTTCTTCCACTTGCCCATGGGAATGAGGTCTCCGGGGTCACTTCTTCCCTCAGTGCGAGGTTGGAATGAGCTTTGCTGGAGCAGCAGGGCCAGCTCCCCCCACCACAGCAGGCTCCAAAAGTCACCCCAGTGAAATCCCACTCCCAAACGCCCAGAGCCTCTCCCGGGGCTGTTAAACGAGCTTGGAAAAGCCGGGATGTTTCTCCAGACACTCGCAGGAGGAACACGCTTTTTGCAGTTCCAGCAGGAGCCCAACTCCCGCTGAAAACCAAGAGATTTGAGGCTTCTGAGTCACTGAAAGCCTTTTGAAAAGCTCTTCTGTGGCCAAAAGCGAACATGACAGTTCAGAGGACCAGAAACCGAGCCCCACCCTTCCGAGCCTTGCTTCAATTTGTCCTTTCCCACCAAGAACCGAAGGATGGATGGATCTGGGCGCTGAGAACAATGGGGATGCAGACAGCATTCCTGGGGAAATCCAGTTTTTTCCCCCTCTGTAGCGCTTCCAGCGGCCACAAGGAAGCACGGACAGGTAGGGCCGGGCTCGCGGCGCTGGCACACGCAGCAGCGCCTGCTGCTTGCATATGGTGGAAAAATCGGGATGCGCCTCCAATCCCTCCGGGCAAAGAAGATGCCGTAAATAGCATGGCCGCGTTTCAAGCTCTCGCAGCACAATGGGAAGCAATCCAGGCTCTTCTGGTGTCAGGAAGGAGAGCAGGAACGCGTTTTACGCGTCCTGGGGGAAAGGAGGGAGGCGAAGCTGTCCCAGCTGGAGCTGTTGGCTCTGGGAGGGGCTGGGGGTTGGCGCTCAGCATCTGCAGGAACAATGGTCCCCTCCTGGGTGCGGTGCCCGTGCTTGGTGGGCTCTGTCTCACCCCGGGCAGCGCTGATGCCACGCCAGAGCCCGTTCCAGGCCTGGGCACAGCTCTGGGCACAGCTCTGCTGGTTAAACAGAACGCGTGGGCAGCAGCCCCAGCCCCGAGCAGCTCCTCTGGCCAAAGCTTGTGCTGCTCCCTGGGGGCTTCTCACTCAGCCAGGCTTCCCCCAGCCCTGCTCCTGGCTCATGGATGCCTGGAGGAGGCTGTGTTCGCCTCTCACTGCTGGTGACAGTCCATCTAATAGCTCCTAGACACGGGGTATTGCCATTTTTCCCTGCTCTTGTCCATCCTGCCCAGCTTTCTGCCGTTTAATGCAGAGCCTGAAGGGTGTTTAAGCACCTCGGTCGTTGAATTGAGTTACCTGGTACGGAGCAACCTGGAGTTTCCATTCCCAGCTGCAGAGGCACGGGTAGGACTGGTCCCAGTTTGAGATGAAATTACTCTCCAAACCGTGTAACTTGCGTGTCAGAAGAGAACGTATATATATGTACTTACTATATAAAAAACGTATTTATTTTCAGATGGCGATATAAACCTATTTCTGGGCTCATTTTGAGGCGCAGCCACCGTAACTTTGGCATCCAGTGGTGCATAGAGTTTCGCCTAAGTAACTCAGAGAAGAGTTTTGTGGCCTCGGATGCCCTGGATGATTTTCCTTCCAGCAGGAAAACTGGAGGGAGCGTGTTTTCCACTTGGACACGGGACCCGTCTGAGAGCTGGGCCAGCGCTGTGCTAAATAAATCATCGTGCCAGGCGCTCCTGGGTAATTAGGCATGAAGGGAATCGGCAGTCTGCTCCCCCCGGTGTGACACACACGGCACATTTGCCATGTGCCTGCAGCTCCTGGGGGGATCCACCAGGAAAACGCAGCCAGCAGCCCTGGGGTGCTGGGGAGCTGCGGCAGCGGCCGTGGGAGGGTGGGATTTGGGATTTGTGAGGGTGGGATTCCGGGTTGCAGCTCGGGTGTCTCACACACATCTTGGGCGAGTGGCAGGAGGGCTGGCACGGCTCAGCTCTGGGGTGCCCGGGGTCACGTCGTGCTGTCCCCCCCAGCCGGGTGCCACCCCGGTGTCACACCACGCTGCTCCAAAGGTGCTTCACTGCTGTGTCCTGCCTCTGGTGGCAATTCAAGCTCAAGGTGTGTCCTGTTCACCCAGCTGGGCTGCAGGAACGGTGATGGGAGGGAGGAATTCCTTACCCAGAGGGTTAGGGAGGCCCTGGCACAGGGTGCCCAGAGAAGCTGTGGCTGCCCCTGGATCCCTGGAAGTGTCGAAGGCCAGGTTGGACAGGGCTTGGAGCAGCCTGGGATAGTGGAAGGTGTTGGGACTGGATCATCTTTAAGGTCCCTTCCAGCTCAAACCATTTCAGGACTCTCTGAACGACTGAGGATGTCTAAAATCACCACTCTGTGCTTAAGCCTTGGGTCCATCAGTTCAGAGCTCAGCGTAAATCCCCTCAGGCACTGTCCCCCTGCTCTCCGTGTCTCAGCCTCAATGAACACCTGATGGGTTTAGTTCTTGGCACATCCCAGAAAAGCTTCTGAGATGGTCCAGGGGAGATAAAATTCCAATTTAGCTGCCTGTTAGGAAAGTCCCCTGTGAGGGACTTTATGCATCTGAGGGGAACTAGGGACTTTCCTGACCAAAGGAAAGCTTTGGGATGTGAAGTGGAAACAGCAAAGGGAAAAGCTTTTTGGTTACTGCATTTGGGTTTAATTAGCCAGCCATGGCTGCTTCTTCAAACCAGCCCAAAACTTTCTCTGGGGGTTTCCAAAACCTCTTCAAGCTCTGTGCACTGGAAACGCAGCACGGCTCGGTTTTGTCGTGTAGGATTGGGACATCTCCTTTTATGATCCTGAAGGAAACAAGGGAGACCAGGGATGTGTGGGCAAGGAAACAATTTTTTAAAGAAATGACATCACTTGGCTGCACTGAGGAGCAAAGTGGATCTGAGCTGTGTTAGCGTGAATAAATTCCCACTGCGCACTGTCAGAATTTGCAGGCTAAATTGGGTCTGTGTTCTCAAGGTCTGGGCCATTTGGACTCCAGAAATTTAATTTCTGTCGTGGTTTATCCTGCTCACATCAGGACCCGCAGCCCTGTGGAGCCTGGCTTTGCTCAGACACTGAGGTCATGATGGACTTTTAACCTGTTTTAAAATTTAGAGGCCTTAGAGTGTGATGTCCCATGCAGTTGTGCCTGGGATTAGTGCTCCTTACCCTGACAATATTATGGCCTGCGTTATTTCACTTTAATTCTTGCACTTGGCTTTTTCCCTGGTGGGGCAGTTGGGGCCAGCAGAGACTCCGGGACAAAAAGGCTCCACTTCTGCTCCTATTGTGGAGGAGAATTGAGACGTGAGAGCGAAGTGGAACCTCCAGGAAAAACTGGAAAGCTTGAAACACAATGAAAAGCTTTAAAAACAACCCGTGCAGTTTTGCAGAACTGCTTCTCTTCAGCAATTCCCCGTGAGTTTGGGGAGGGGGGGGCGTTGCTGCTGTGCAGGATTCAGGCACAGCAATGGTGTAAATTGCAGATTGAAGTGCCAAAACCAGTCTGGCCTGTGCAGGTCACTGGAGTAGACACAGCTCTTGCCTGAAAGCATTTGTAATCTAAAACCCCGGCGCTATTCCCACTGGAGGTAATGACAAAACTCCATGTGATTGCAAACGGAACAGGATTAGACCCTAACTAAATAAAAGGAGCTTTTTTTTTTTTTTTTTTTAAGTCACCAGATACTCCTTCCCCACGACAAATTCAAACAGCTTTTGTTCGGGAGTCCGAGAACCGAGTTTGGTCTGGGAAAAAAAAAAAAAAACAAAACCCAAAACAACCCAAAACTTCTTTCCTCACTTTCAGGCAGGTTTGGAAAGACAAGAAGACAAGACTCAAAGAGAATTCCCATCTGTTGGGGGAGCATTTAATTATTCTCTAAAAGCCGGCGCAGTTTTATTTTCTCTGGGGAGCGAGCGGCATTAGCCGAGGCATAAAGCAAACTCCGCCAAGTGTAGAAAAAACTCACCCCGATGTCCTGTTTGACAAACTGACCCGCGGGTCACAACCTGAGTTTATTGATCCGTGGGGCCTTGTCTGGGTGCCGGGCATGTTTTCTGGACTTTGGTTTCAGCCGCATTCCTCACTTCTCGGCGAGGGGGTGTGGATTCGCGCTCGGAGTAACCACTGGGAAGGAAGTAATGTTCATTAAGGGTGCGGGCGGTGCGGGGCGAAGCGAAGCATGCTCAGTGCGAGGGCTGCGCTCCCGTGCCTGTCAAGCCCGGGGTTTGAACTCGCTGCCGAGCGCCGGATTTACTCCTCGGGAAGGAGCGGTACCTGCGCTGGGCTGCGCTGTTCCCTCCGCTGCTCCCGGAGGAGAGGGAACAATGTTCTTTTGGTGCCGGGTGCCTCCCCGCGAGTGCGGATCGCGCCCTGGAGAAGGAGACAAAACTTTGCTACCTGTGAGCCGAAGACTGCTTAGGTCAGTACGAGGGGGCGCAGAGGAACTTCGCGAGCAGCTTTTTTGGTGACTTTTGAACTCCCTGTTTCTGCTCTCCTCTATCCCCTTCCCCGTCTTGAGCGGAGCTGAACTTTTTTTTTTTTTTTGGGTGTGGGGGGGAAATAAATAAAAAGTTCGGCAGCTCCCTGCTTGTTCATTCTCTGTGCTGAAGGTAAACTTGGTTTAAGTGAGAAACAGCCCTGGGAGCTGAGCTTAACTTTGGAAAACTCAGCTTGCTGACAGAGCAGAGATTTGTTTTCTTTACTTTTCCTTCTCTTTCTTCTCTTCTTCTTTTTTTTTTTTTTAGTGGTTCCTATAAATGCAACCCCGGGCTTCCAGCGTGTGTTTTAAAAGCCCGTTCCCCCCTTTCTCTCCCCGCCCTCTGCCTTAGAGCTGAAAATGAGACTCGTTCTTGAATAATAAACTCTGTGTTATCAAGCAAATCTTGTGGCTTGTTCATGTGATTGTTCCCAGTCCCAGCATCGGTGTTTTTTGCCTTTTAATACGTTTTCCAGTTCTTTCTGGAAAAGGAATTGCAAGGCTGTTAGCAGAGAGGTGAGAGAAAGCAATTTTAGTTGATAACTAAATTTTACTCGGTGGCTGAATTTTTAAGCTTTTCAATTTTTAAGTGCTCTCTAGTTTTTGCTTTTAAAATCATATTTAGGACTCCTGTCTCTTGAGGATTCGAAATATTCCCAACCTCAGGATGGGAAAAGAGAATTTTTCTTCTTTTTGTGAGACTTTGTGCTGCCTAATGGAGATTTTTCTGAACATAGGCCAAATGGCCAAGAAACAAAACGACCACTGAATAAGAAGTGAAATGGACTCAAATAATTAGAAACTGCCTGTAGTTAATGATTGTTTGAAGTGGGTCAGAAACATTTGGCAGCTTCTGGTGTTAAATTTTGTCCTCGGATGTACTCGGGAATGGTTCTGTGGCTTATCAAAAGTTGGGATTTAAGTTTGTATGTTTCAGGAGGGGGTACAGACTTGGATATTTTGAGTTTTAGAAACTGAAGAAGTGACTTAAACACACACAAATGCGAAATCCTTGTGTTTAAAAGCTGTTATTTGGTTGGTGTAAACTGGGAGTTATCCCATGGAAGGGTCTCAGTAGGAAAAAAGGGATAGCAGGTATGATGAATAACTCCTAGCTGGAGGATCAGCAGTGGAAAATATCTTCGCAAGCTCCACGAGTTTTGCTGCTGCTCACTCAAAGCAAAACTGTGCACAAGCCCCTGTGTGCAGAGGGGGAGAGAGGAGTGGGTTTTGCTGGATCTCCCGGTGGGTTCCCACCGGGATTACCTGCCTCGTGCCCGGGGAGGGACGGGCAGCAGCCAGGCCAGGCAGAAGGAATCTGCAGATACCCAAAGCTGGAGCTCTCTGATCTTTCCCCACGCTCGCCCCCCGAGATCCAAGGGAGTTTTTGATGAGGGAAGGCCGGGGAAACGTCTTTGCCTTTTGGTTTGGGGGCCTGGTGGGGACTGCGGTGCTGCGGATGGACACGGTGTGGCCACAGGGCTCTCTCTCCCCCCTGTGCATTCCAGCCCTCCATTTCCTGGGAAATGGGGAGGGTCTTTTGCGAGGCACTTTGCATATTTATGGGAGGAAAAAAAAACGCCTCGTGCTTTGAGAGATAAATAAACCCAGGCTGCAAAGCTGCACATCCTCGTCTGAGTTTTGAACGCGGACTTTTGGAGCCTCGGATTTATCCCAGCTCCAGTGGCAGTGGGAAGGCAAAGCATTGTCCTCATCCAGGCCCAAACAACGTGGCCTCCCCCGTTGTTCCTTTGCAGGTATCCAAGTTGCACCAATCCGGCTTCGGATAAACCCACTTCACGTGTCAAATTATAGATTCAGGACAGGAAATATTTTGGGATTATTTCATTTCCCTTCCTAGGGTTGAGATTTTGCAATTGATAGGTTTGCAGGAGTTGGAAGTGGAAAACGACTCTTAGTCCATGGAGGCCAGACTTTCACCTGTGCTGGGAACAGTCACAGCCATTAAATGAGTATCAGATTTTGGCCAATGAACCATTTAGTCTCCTGTCCTTCTTTGTTTTCATCCTTAAATGCAGATGTATTTCTTCCTCCACCTACGCAGGTATTCCCAAGGCAAGTCCGCTCCTGTTCGTTGGTTGCATTTCAAACCTTCTTTATTTCTAAAACAAGGGAGGGGAATTCCACAGTTCCTGGAAAGGCCCAGGTCTTTCTAAGGTTTCATTTACCATTTCTAAGCTTTCATTTACCATTTCTAAGCTTTCATTTACCTCCAGAGTGGAGCAAGCCATTGCAAATGGGTGTAACCTCATTTTCTGTCTTTCATTTTTGTGCTGAATCCTGGTTTTTTGAACGATTTAAATAGGGGAAAAAATCGTAATGTGTCTCTCCGAAGTTCCGTGTGTGATTTTGCTCCTTGAAATGGAGATGTCTCCATCTGAATCCAGCCACGATCAACAGGCAGAGGTGAAATTTGGATGGAGGAAGCAGGAGGAGAGGAATGGGCTGGATTCCCATCACCTTGAACAGCGAGGCTGCTCCTGCCTTGGGATGAGCAGAGCAGGAATCTTGGTGCTCTTGGAATTCTGGAGCACTCCAGGCAGCTCCCAGTGCTCACACATCCGTTTTGTTTTGGAAGATGGGGATTGCTCGGAGCATTTTGAGGATCAGGATGTCAAGATCCATCCGAACCCCCCGGCTAAATCCCTTGGGAAAGGGAGCCAGCTGGGATGAGGGAAACAGCCCCCAGGTGGGTGTATCGGTGATGGGTCATTCCTGACCCACAGATGCCAAATGTGCAGATGGAGGTCCCCGTGGTTGCTGGGATGTTCTCCAAGGAACAGGACTTTCTGTTTTGTGGGGCACAGGGAAGCGGAAAACAAGGGATGATTTATTTTGGAGGAAGCTGCACTAGAGGAGGACGTGGAATCTCTTTGGAGGAGGCACTAATAACTCTTGTTTTTCCATTTGTTGCATAGAAGTGCAAAGCAAAACCTGCAAATGGTGCCTCAGGCAGTGTTTGAGGTATCTCAGGCAGAAATGTGCGTTCTCATCACCCTCTGGTCCTCGAGAAGAACCAAGGAACAGCAGGGCAAGTCACTGGAGGCTCTTCTGCCTGGTGCCTGGCCAGGATCACGTGCCTCCAAACACTCTTGGGAACACCTAGAATGTGCTTCTTTCCCCACCTTCCCCGTCCCCAGGACGAGCACGTGGAAGTTGCTGCAGGGAATGAGCCATGGAGGAGCTGGAAACCTCTGGTCTGGCTAAAAACATCTTTACAAGTTCACGATGAACCCTCTTCCCTCAAGGTGTTGAATTTACCCTGATTTTTCCCAAAAGGCAGGGAGGTGTTGCAGGTGTTGCTGCATCATTTGAGACACGGGACGGTGACTGTGAGCCAATTCCTGGTGTTAATGGTGAATTCCTCCCTTTATTTTTGCAGGTAGCAGTGGAAATGAAAGCAATTCTAGTTCCCACGTTGCTCACAGGCTCCACGAGTGTAAGTACAAATACAATTTATTTTGCCATAGGTGGAAGCGTGAGTCTAACGATCAAAGCACAAGACACGTGTTAATGTTGTGTTTAAAAAAGCAAACAAACAAGGAGGTCAGGGGAAAGTTACTCATTTGACATTTTCCTGCTGGCTTTGCAGAAAATCAGGGTTCATTTGGATTTAGATCCAGCTGCATTTGGGCCAAAGTTGTCTCTGGAGAAGTCTGGGAGGGACAGGAGAGGAGAAAAGCTTTTAGCTCTTGTCTATTGAGAAACCTCCTGGGTAGCAATTTCAGAAACTCCTGCGGGACCGAGAAGTTTAACTCCTATTTTTAGAAGTATTGTGGGAGCTTAAATCAGGCTTTAAAGCTTTTAGGAACCTGGAAAGGCAGGTGGGAACCCCGTGGGATCTGTGAAGTGTCTGAACAGTTTCTGAGCCTCGCTCTGAGAGTTAATACATTACTCACCATAGGGACATTAGCAAAACCCACTTGACTCCTGCATCAATCTTCCCATACCCAAATCCCTATAAATCTTCTGTCTCCTGGTTTCAGAGGAACTGGGATTCAGAGGTACTGAAGCCTGAGTTTGAGGCTCTCAGTGATTTTGAATGTGTTATCCATTGCTTTCAAATCACAAGTGAAATTAAGGAATACAACACGTATTTCAGTGTCTGTTGGTGCCTCCTTTCAGAGTTCACCGAAGTTCAGGGGAGTTTTTTTTTTTGTTTGAGGCAACCCCTTGAGAGGTTGGAGAGTGCTGCAAAATTTAAGCTGAAGTTCAGTGCAGATTCTGCTCTCTGCAAAAAAAGTTTTTAAGAGTTGCAACCTGGGCCAGAGTTCAGCATCTGAATCCCCTTCCCCGGGCAGAGGTGCAAAGAAATAGAACTTTCTGCATCGATATGCAAATTCTCCATAGAAATGGGGCTTTTCTGCGTTGCTCTTGGGGTTCAGGTGGTTGAAAAAACGAGCTTTGTGTTGCCGAGGCAGCAGGGACCGGGGTTTCTCCAAAGTGCCTTTGTCTGGGGATGTGTAAAGCCCTCAATGCGTCATTCTTTCTGCTTCAGCTGTGAGAGACTCCCATCTTCTCTATTGATTTTACCCAGAGTTCTGCCTGCCCTTGAAGGTGTGACCTGTACCTCGGGCTAATTTATTTCTGTCATGGCTGCAGCATATTTTAGAGGGCAGCGGGGGTAGGAGGGAGAACAATGAATTCAACATGGAATATAAATCCCAAGGCTGTAGCCCTCAGACATTCCAGCACATACCCCATTCTCCCGCTTGGCATTCTGCACGGTCTTGGATTAAAAGGGGGGAAAGGGAAAAAAAGAAAAGGCAGGCATTTGTATAACTAATCAGGTGAGCCATTGTGGGTAATCCCTTTGGTCACACACGCTGGCATGGATATTAAAATTTGCTGGGCTTCTAAACCACTTACAATGACGTCTTAGTTTGTGAACCTGAATGAAAAACCTCACCTTGATGGCCTAGGAGTGTTTTTGGAGCTGAGCACTGGAAATTTGTGTTGTGGGTGAGCAAAGACTTCGGCTTTGTGCTGAAAACTCACTTTGGTGGGCAGGGTGATGGATTATTTTTTTCTTTTCTTTGATTTTGTTTTACATTGTCTCAACATCTTCTTTGCTGTTGAGCCTTTATAGACTTAAATATAAATTTAAATGCATGGGGGTTTAAACTCTGCAAGTCCTGAGCTGAAGAACCTGGCCCCTCTCATTATTCTTTGGGGCTCAGTGGGGTTTGCTCCATGCCCTGCCTGTGGAGTGCAGCCTTTCCCTCCTGCCCCACGCAGCTCAGCAATAGCCCAGGATTTCTCCCGGGACAAACTTGTTGCTCCCAAGTTCCCTTGGAGGAAAGCTGAGCATCCTGTGCTGCCCCGGCTGGAAAACTTTGTTGGGCTGGCACGGTGTCCTTGGGATCCGTGGAAGCATTGGGATGGCTGCTGCAGCGATTTCCAGCCTCCCTCCTCCCACCTAGCTCGGGGTTTCGGATCAAATCCGTGAATCCTGCATCCCTGGGGTGATCAGGGTGATGGTTTGGGGTGATTTCCTGCAGATCAGACCGCTGGGGTCGGAGTTGTGCAGCACAGGAGGGGCAGCTTTGAGGAGCTTTATCAAAACAGGAGTTCACAGAAAGCCAGTTTACTGCCTTCCCTGGGAATTGAGGGGAATCCTTCGGAAGGGCTGAGCCAGGAGTAGCTGGCCTGGGGTTTCTGCTGTGGGTCAGGGCAGTGGGGCCAGCGGGGAAGGTGAGGATTCAGAGGAATGCAGAGCACTCTGGAGCTGGGGTATATTTGATTTCCAGGTGATTTGCCGCCACACAAAGCACTAAATTAGCCTGGGATAGCAGAGTTTAGTGAAACTTCAACCACCCTGGCCTGAACTCAAAGTTTGTAGTTAAATCTGGTTTAATCCCACTTTCCGTGGGATTCGGGTTCTGAGTGGGTCCGTATCCCACAGCCATAAATGTTTGTTTTTCTTGCCTCGAAGACTTTGTGCAGAAATATTCTGGTAGCACCTGTAGAGGGGTAAAGCAGAACAGGAGGTGTCAATTCAGAGTGGAAATGGGAGTAAAAAGAAGGTTGATGATTTATGGAAGGGGCACAGGGATAAAATAGGAAATGAAATGGTCCATTGGTATCTAACCTGTATCTTCTTGCAACTCCACTCCTCACATATACCTATGTGATCTCTGCCAATATATTGATTATTCCCAGGGAACAAAGCAGCCAGGGCTGGGCATCCCAGCTGGAGCCTCCTTGTATCTTGGCATCTTTGTGTTTATGGATCTCACCCTTTTTACTTGGCCCCCAGCAGCAATAAAGTCAGACAAGATCCGGCCTCTTCAGAGCATTGCCACGCTCCTAAAACAGAGGGAGGGAGGGAACGAGAGGCAGTTCCTGCACGGAAAAGACCCTGGGTGCTTCTGTGAATTATTTTTTGCACTTCCAAGGAGAACCTGAAAGAGAGAGGGAGAAATAGCAGTGCTGAACTGTTAAATCTTGGGATCTGATATCTCTCTGAAACACTCGGAGTAATTCTGGCTGGAACCCACCTCATGGCGGGGGGGGGGGGGTTTGGGAGCATTTCACTGGACAAGAGTTGCCCAAAATGTTATTTCCCTGATTCTTCCTCAAGGAAAACTTGCAGTTGAAGTGGGAAAATATTGGGCAGTTCATAACCTGGCGTGGAACCTGAAGATCTCAGTGTTTCCTCCTCTCTTGTGCCACCTCTACCAAAATGCTTCTGTGCTTTGGTTATGAACTGATGTTTGCAGCTTGGTGATTTTTGTGATTCCCTCCCCGAAATCCAGGTTTTGGCAGAGGTTGCAGCTCTTGCTGCAGAGGGTGGTGTGGGATGGGGTGAAGGTTTCTGCTGTGGCCACTTTGGCTCCTTCTGAGACTCGGCTTCATCTCCTCATCATCCTGGCCTTCCATTTAATTGATATTTTCTCCCTGCATCCAACTGGGCAGCTTTGGAAATTCCGAAAGGAAAAACAGAATAATTAAAACGCTTAACACCCTCAGTGGAGCCCAAGTGCCCTCCTGAGGAGCTGCTGTGCAGTGGGAATTCTCCTCCTTTAGACCCCTCAGAGCTGTCAGCATGAATCCAGCTCATGTTTCCTTGCTGTTCTGGAGGTTTTGGGATTTTTCCTTCTTTCCCGGCTGTCCTAGAAAGGTGTTTGAGTGCTCAGGTTAACCCCAGAGGCAGCTGCGTGTCAGTGAGGGGAGAAACGAGTCCCAGGGCTGATGGCACAGAGAGTACCAGCACATCAAAATCCTCTGGATAAGATGTCTGAGGTGTAGTGGGAGATTTTTAGGACTGAAAAGCATCCCAGTAATGCAGCTGAGAGGTGATTATTGAATACCTTATAAACCAGAAACGTCACTGTCTTTTTTTTTTGGTAGCAAAACAGGAAAAAAAAATCCCGAAAGTTGGGTCGGAGAGGGATGGTTGCAAAATAATTGGATAGCTGAGGTGGCCTCTCATGTGCTCCCCAGATGTACAGCCCCAAATGTCTGTTCTGTTCAGCTGATTATGGATTTAGAGCTGGGAGCAAAGGGAGCATTGATTTCTTTCTGGAGTGGCGTGGCTGCTGCTGTGTTCGAGGTAATTAAACATTGGAGCTGAAACAGAACTGAGCTGAAAAAGGAGCATTGTTGCACCTCCAGATGTAAAGAACTGTGGGACTGTCTGCGCTGGGATGGGCAGAAGTTAATTTTTGTTAAAGGGATGATGCACAGATAAAGTGCATTAAAGTGCGCTGAGCCCCTCTGTGGTCACTCTTGTTCTTGGTGAAAGTGATTTTGTCTAAAATTAATTCACTTCCAAACTAAATTTAGTGAAACCGAATTCAGGCCACTCTGATGGGGAAGTATGAAGTCTAAACAGGGTTTTAAGCAGTGCTCAACTAACTCACCTCAAAAATTAATACAGTTTGATTATCCTGAGTGCTCTGGTGCAGATGCTTGATCCAAAGCCCACTTTTCATTTTATCATTTACTCCTTGTAGTATCTGGGATTTTTGCCTTTAAGACTCCAAGACAGTGTGCTAATTTCAGCCTTCACAAGATAAAAAACGTGTTGCAGAGAACATCTTTGAGAATAGGAACCCCAAAGGTGTCAATATCTGAATTCAAGTAATTTCAGGCTAATTTTAAAGGTGTTCTTGCTTTTGAAAGTTCAGATTTGTAAATGCTGGGGTTTATTCTGTACCCTGCAGGGAGTGATGGAATTTTGGTCAGTGCCGTAACTGGGAATCTGATCTCTGTAAAGTCGAGCCCGTGGCTTAGCACTGAATTATCCCATACAAGGAGGGAAAACAGCTTGGCTGAGGGGTATCCATGGTTAGGATGAAATTAAGTCCATAGAATGACAGGATGGGTTGGGAGGGACCTTAAAGCCCATCCAGTGCCCCCCCTGCCATGGTCAGGGACACCTTCCACTGTCCCAGGGTGCTCCCAGCCCCATCCAGCCTGGCCTTGGGCACTTCCAGGGATCCAGGGGCAGCCACAGCTGCTCTGGGCACCCTGTGCCAGGGCCTCCCCACCTCACAGGGAAGAGTTTCTTCCTAATATCCCACCTAAACCTCCTCTCTGTCAGTGGGAAGCCATTCCCTGTGTCCTGTCGCTCCATCCCTTGTCCCAAGTCCCCCTCCAGCTCTCAGGGGCCAGCACAGCCTGGAGGCACCCAGGACATGGTGATGAGAGCTCCTCGGCTGCAGTTAAACCCCAGGAATGTGCAAACCCGTGTGAACGGACACCTAAAATCTTGCTGCTCCTCTGCTCAGGAGTGGAGGCATTCCACAAACCTGTGCTGGGTGGGGGAAAAGATGATTTTACAGAGGTTGGGCCCGAGAAAAAGAGGAGCCTGGTGGGTTTTATTTCCCCTCGTGCTGCTGGAAGCTTGGGGGGCAAGTAATTTAAGAGCTCCGTGTGTCTCAGTTTCCTCACCTGTCAGTGGGGGAATTACTTCACAGGGGACTGGAAGTATCATTATAATGATACTTGGGATGTGCTTTCATATGCCGGGAAGGAGAGTGGGAGCGTTCGCATGTACCAGAGGAAAGGGGGGAAAAAGTAGGTTAGGCCTGTCTGAGCTTGTCATGCTTCTCCTGTGTCAGCAAACTCGGGGAGACAAGAGAAAGGAAGGGAAGAGAGATCAAAAGAATACATTAAATTAAAAAGTAAACAGGGAAAGTTAAACTCGAAGCGGCGAGGAGGGCGCCTGCGCTTGGCTGCGCTCGTCTGGATTTTCCAGCCCCGGGCCAAGATCTCGGTCATCAACCACCAAAAATCCCGAGGAAATCCCTGTGTGGGAGCGAGCTGAGGGTGCTCTGCGTGTGGACAGAGGCCTTGGGAGGAAATTCGGAGGGTGATGGGAATTTCGCCGGTGATGGAGAAAGCAGAGGGGTCTGGTGCAGCTGGGGTGCTCAGGGCGGGGGTCCCCACGTCCTTGGCGGCTCACGGGGTGGGGTGGCAGCCACGGGGAAGGGAAGGTTACACCTGGGGCTGGCCACTGGCACGTGCTTAGGCAAGAACCATGTACAAATCGGGGTTTTGTGGCCTCCCAACTCTTGCCAGACTGGGTTTTAGGGGCTCGAAAGCACAGGCTGCACCTGGAGCAGCCAAGCTGAACTTTAACGTTGAATTTGATCCAAGTTAAGCATCCAAGACCAGGTTGGACGGGGCTTGGACAACTTGGCCTAGTGGAAGGTGTCCCTGCCCAAGGCATGGGATGAGCTTTAAGGTCCTTTCCAAGCCAAACCATCCCGGGATTCTATGACCAGACAGAGTTCTGAGCTGTGCTTATGTTCTGTTCACTTTAATCTGTTCTGTCTGTTCATGAAATAGGCCAAGGAAGCTTTAAATGCAGATCCATACGGTAAATTTTCCATATAAAGTAGACGGAGGAGAACAAAAAGCACATGGGGGAAAATTCCTGACAGTCAATATAGGGAGGGTTAGTTATGTTTTTACAGAATTACAGGTCAAACACTAGGCTGCCAAAAGCAATCATACCAGCTGTAATCTTCTTTAACTGTATCCAGTCAGAAAAGATGAAAAATTGTTTTTCTGCCTTTGAAGAATGGAAATATCTTTTCCCATACCCACCCTGACCTGTTTTACTGTAACAGATTCTGGATCCACTCAGCTGAATCATCATAAGCAGAGTGTGATGGAAACAAATTGCACCATAAAGCTTATCCTAAAACTCTGCCTTTTGCACCTTCAGCAGCTGGGGAGGTTTTTTTTTGAAGGAAAAGCGCTCGATTTGCATCCTAAGCCTCCTCCATCTGCCTTATCTGTGGCGAAGCTGGGCCACTTGGAGCCCAGCTTTGTGTGGTATAATCTTATTTTTGCACATGGCCAGGCTGTTTGGCTGCATGTCGTGTGAAGTGCAGCCTTCCTTTTCGGGGAACCACCGCTCACCACGAGTTTCCTGCGAGGGGCTGGAGAGGAGGGAGCTTTTAAACAGACTCGTGAGTGAATTGGAGCGGTGGGACGGAGTAGGAACCGCTTGGAAAACCAAAGGGGAAGGTTGCCCCAGGCAGCCGAGGTGGTGACACACCTGTGTCGGAGCTGACACAGCCCCAAATCAGGTGAAGCAAGCACGGGGAATGAGGAGGGCGGGATTTGAGGCGCTCACACCTGAAAGACATGAGGGGCAGAGAGCTGCTTTTGTGAGCTGCGAAATCCCTGCCGCAGGAACACCCTCTTGGTGTGTGTCACCGCCAAGGGACTGGGGCATGGAAAGGTAGGGAGCTCTCTCCATTTGTGTTTTAATGCAAATGAAATGTGGAGTAGCAAAACCATCTTGGGCTTGTTTCAGCAGATTTGTGCTGTGGTGGGGCCGAGTGTTGGGGAAAGTCTGTAGAGATGGAGTGATGGCAGCTTCTTCTTCTTTCAAACCTTGCAAAAGGAGGTTATTTTACCCAAGAAAACTTTTTGGAAGGTGTGGAACAGTCGTCCAAGTGCCTGAGGATTTTGTGTGTGATTTCTGGGTGTCAGAGTCACGGGAGGGACCATTTACGAGGGCAAGTGGTGACAGGACAAGGGGGAATGGCTTCACACTGACAAGAGAATAGGTTGAGATTGGGTATTTAGAAAGAAATTCTTCCTTGTGAGGGTGGGCAGGCCCTGGCACAGGGTGCCCAGAGCAGCTGTGGCTGCCCCTGGATCCCTGGCAGTGCCCAAGGCCAGGCTGGACGTTGGGGATTGGAGCAGCCTGGGAGAGTGGAAGGTGTCCCTGGAAGATTCCAGGACCTGATGAAGGTGACCATCCTCACCAACACCAGCGAGACAGAAGCTGCAGGCTGAGTTTGTGTTCAAACATTTCCCCCAGGGCAGTCAGCAAGCATGGGAGCCAGCTTTAACCCAAAAGAAAATCTTGTGGTGCTCTGGTTGAGCACTGCTTGATGGGAAACTGACTTGCACAGGTTTAATTGCTGCCTTCATGGAGAATAAATTGTAATATTCTGGTGCATTTGCAGAGTGGAGTAACTCAGAACTAACTGAGGGTTCCTCAACAGGGCAAGCAAAATTCGGGTGAGGTTTACAACACCTACTTTGAGATTTAATGCAAATCTGAGTTATACCAGAGAAGAATATTTAGCTTTTAGTTCAGAGCTGCACGTGGCAAGTGAGTGGTATCTACTGCAGAAAAATCAGGGGTTTTGAGGCACTCTGCCAACCTCTTTACCTTTTGATGCCATTCCTCAGAGTCAGCTCAGCTGGTTGATTTAGTGATGCCATAAAATAGGAGCCATCTCTGGTATTTACAGACTTGTTTTTGTGGTTCCCTGACGGTGCTTAAATCTTCTTACCCCTCGTGCCATCTTCTGAAGGTGTCAGACCATCACCACTTGAACAGCCTGGTTCTTGCTCCTCTTTAAATCCTGTTTTTCCCTCCTCTGTGCTTTTGTGCAAACCAAGCAGCGGCCGCTTTCCCTGTTCCCAGGAGTCCCTAAGCACTGAGGCAGGCTGGCCACTGGCCAATTCATTTAAACCTCTGGAATAATAGTTTGCTCTCCACTGAATAGTCTGGCTTTAAATCTCTCCATTCAAGGGTGGTGGCACTCCTGAAGCTGACAGGTACTTATGAGACACCGAGGAAAGGTCATTTGTTGGGTGTTACTTTCATTGATCTGTCCAGAAAACCTCCTGGTCGTTCCTCTGCGCTCCTTGAAGGCAATAAAAAGAGGCAAAAACCAGACAGAAAATTCATTCATTTTCTCGTATTTGCTTCAGAAGCCACAAATAACCCATTCTAAGTCAGCAGTTTCCTATTCAGATGTCACGGAATTCAGCCTCACAGTTGGCATCACCTTATTCTGATCAGGGAAACTGAGGCACAGAGCAGGGGGAACGTTCTCCCTGGACATCAGGTGTTAATCCTGGACTGGAATCTGGGAGCTCCTTGCTCTGGTGTGCAGAGAGCTGGAGGAACACCACCGTTGGGAGATTTATTGCTCATTTCATCCTTCTTCCCCCGTACCCATAAATCAAATGCTACCATTTTCTTCCTGAAGTTGGGGCTTAATGAACCTAAAAGCAATCTGAGGAAGCAGTACAAAAACCTGGCTGTGAGAAAGCCCTGCTCCGTTTGCAAATGAGAACCAAGAGCATTGGTGAAGTTATTTTTGCTGTAACTTGAGTTTACTTTCCATAGGAGTTGCCAGACCGATATTTCAAGGCCCGGCTTCTTGATGCCCAGGAGAATAAAGTGACTTTGACATCTCTTAAGCCAGGCTGGGAGAGAGTGGCTCCTACCTGGATTAATGATTGGACTCCATGGGCTTTTCCAAACTTAAGGATTCTCTTATTTTATCTGCTTGCAGTGGACAAGAATGGGCTTAAATCTCACCCTTTTTGC
Organism: Gymnorhina tibicen; assembly: GCA_013399875.1. Taxonomy (NCBI): domain Eukaryota; kingdom Metazoa; phylum Chordata; class Aves; order Passeriformes; family Artamidae; genus Gymnorhina; species Gymnorhina tibicen. The sequence goes on from VXAZ01005851.1 coordinate 953,230, forward strand.
CCTGACTCTGAATTTTTCTGTGTAAAATTAAGTGTTTGGAGGAGATAAACGTGATCAGTGTTTGTGCAGGAGTCTCAGCACGCTGTGGAAACCTTCTTGTGGATGTGGAGCTCCAGCTACTGCTCACAAGGCGATGGAATTCTCCTTGGAAAGCTGAATTTGTGTGAGAAGAGGGTGGTGAGCTGTTAAAGATTAGGCCCTTCAGAATTAAAAATGAATAGAAGATCAGGTCAGGTCACCATAGCAGAGAGATCTGTAGGTCTTGGGAGAGGATGTTGGTACGGAAGACGTGGAAATTGGGATGGGAGGAGTGGAAAAATGGGGTTTGGCACGGAAGGGCGAAAGCTGAAGCCGGAGGGAGCAGGAAGCTGCTCCCATAAGGTGTGTGAGGAGCTGGAAAGGCTGAATCTGAAGGATGAAGCAGGAGGAAGCCCGTGGAGCTGTGGCCAGAGCAGAGCCTGGCAGGAACTCTCCCGCTGCAGAGAGGAGCTCCCAGCCCGGGGAAGTTGCTCAGTGTGTGAATCCCTGGCCTCAGGACACTGCTAACGGAGGAATGAAGTCGAGTGTGGACCCCCCCACCATGACTTGGCTGAATGATATTTAATATTTAAGCCTTTAAAAGTGGAGGGAAGTTCCTCTGAGAGAGGAAGGAGCACAGTCCCTGGTGATGGACTTTGTGCATCTTCCATGACTTCTGTGCAGAATGATCCCAGCAAATGAGCTCAGGCTGAAAAAAAAAAGTCTGGATTGATGCTTTCCAGTTGGTTCCCAAGCCCTAATTGCTCCTTCTCTGCTTTTTGCTTTGCTTTGGTGGCAGTCAGGGATGGCACAGTGTGATCAGAAGAAAAATAATGCCTGGTTTGGGTTTTCCTGTAGCAGTTTTAGTTCCTAGAGGGCCAAACCTTCTGTGTTATCCCTGTTTGATAGAGGGGAGTGGAGGATTGGGTAAGGGAGGTCACCCAGCCAAATGATGGTGTAGCCAAAAATGAAAGCAAGGCCTGCTCTCGATGGAGAGGAATTGGTCAGACTGGAGCATTTTGTTTTCTCCAGGGTACAGGATGGAAAATCCGCTTCAGGAATTGGCCATTCCGTACATCAGGCCGTACCAAAACTGAAGGTTATTTGGTAAAAGAACAAAGCGTTGGTCCAAAGATGACTGGAGTGAGTGGAATTCTTTCCATGGGAGCAAACCCTTGTTTAGCAGCGGTTGGGAACAGGCAGGATAACACCCCACGGACTGTTTCCCATCTCAGGCTCTGCAATGAACGCTCCTCACTTAGAGCACGGTCAGCTGTTGGGTTCCCATATGGAAAATGGTCCCTGCTGGTGATGAGGAGGTGTAAGGCTCCCATTTTTTTAACTCTCTGATCTCTATGTATCCCCGGGTTCTTTCACGAGGTAAATTGGCTTCTGTTTGGAGGAGCAGGAGGCAAGAAAAAAAATGGAGGTAAATTGCAGCAACAAAAGTGAAAGAGAGAGGAAGCAGAAGGTATTTACTTCTCACCTGCTACAAATTACCCTGCAGCAGAAAGCAGGGAGGAGGAGGAGGAGTGGGAGTGGGTGCAGGAACAAAAGGCTTTTCTGCCTCAAAACGCACCAAGGTGGGAACTCTGCGTTTCTCAGGAGTTTGGTTTCACCGGCCAGACACATCCCAGGGAAGGGCTGGGAAGGGCTGGGGAGGGCTGGCCCATGGCTCTGGGGGCTCTTGTGCTCCCTAATGACACTCAGGCTTTGTCCCCCGGCCGGGCAGCGTTTTGCTCGCAGGCTAAAGTTACAGTTGTAGCAGAACTCATTCCATATTGGCGTTTGATCCTGGGAGAAGGGGAAAAATCTGGTCAATGCGGTTCTCATTAGCCAAAAAAGCTGTAACATGCTGGAGTCATTAGTAGTTTGTTGATTGAGTTAACCGTGCAAGGCGGGCTGCAATTGATCATCTGCATTCTCATTAAATATGCCGCAGTCTCGGGGAGGTTGTTATGGAACTGCTTGGAAGGCAGGCAGGAGGAATCTCGGTTCCAGCCCAGAGCACCAGTTTTAAAATCTCTTTTGACTTTGGGCTGGAAGTGTATAATTGATATCAGAGATGGGACTGAGGTGTGACATCAAAATAATCTTTCACTGAAGTGTTACTACGCAGGGTTCGTGTTTCAGCTTGAAACAGGGGGAGAGACGAAGGCTGAAACTTGAATCCAAATCTAAACTTCCTTAGTGCCGCGAGAGGCGAGGGAAGCGGTGAGGGGTCTGCGGCTGGAGGATTTCCACTTGGCCCTGTCTAGCAGGTATCGAAGGAAGGAAGCATTGCTGTGCTTCATTTAAAGATAATGAGGTCTAATAAACCCTAACCAAAAGTCAAATTCACTTCCATCTTTGCCTTGCTCATAAGCGAGTCAATAAGTGAAAAAGATCTATATAGAGAGAGGTGATGGAATTTCAAGAAATGGGTGAACAGGAGTTGCTGAAGAGCGTTACCTTGAAAATATATCATGATCGCTTTAAACCGTGTCTATGTCTTTCAGCTTTTGAAATGCTGAAGATCACATCTTGAGGGAATTTGTTGGAGCCTTTGAAGTATTTTTATGTTAGGCCCCTATGGCAGAAGATTGTACAGATCAAGAAAGTACCGAGTAGATTTATTCACAGAAAATGCATTTAAATTACCCAGCTATACGGGCACACATTCTTCATTTATAGCCTGGTGTCTGGGCTCTGAAATCCTCCCAAGAATTGAGGTCATAGAATTGGAAAATGAGCTTCTGTACACCATCCTTCTGGCCTTTCGGATGTAATGGAGTCTGCACTGTGTGGTAAATTGGACGGAATTCAGAGAAGAGCAACAAAAACAATTAAGGGAGGAGAGGAACTGACTTACACGGAAAGATTAAAGCGTTACAAATTTGTGGCTTGGTGGAGCAGAGACTACTGCAAGTCATTGGAAGTTTCTGGAGACAGGAATGCGGCTTCAAAATCCCTGGTCTTGTCTGAACCTGTTTTTGTTTGTGTGTTTGTTTTAAAGGAAAATCTTTTCCGAGCAATATCCTCATCTGGTGTAACTTACCCCAGTGCCAGTGAAAACAATGGAGCCAGGGGATCTGGGCCAAATTATACTGTCTAAAAATGTGGCCCTTGCTCTCTTTTAAAACTGGCACAGCAGGGGTGGAAGTGGTAGTTTAGGGAGGCAACTTGTGTTTTAACTCCTGCAAGGTAATTCCTGCTGTATCCGGCATGCAGAGTGGTTAAATGTGGAAGGTTTTTGGACATCTTCCTTCTATAGCACCTCAACAAAATGCTGGCAAGAGCCAGCAAGGTTAAAATGTTGTTTAATGCTTTAGCTGAGTGTTGGCAAGTGATGGACTGAGAGGACATTTCTGTTGCCTTGCTCTTCGCGTGCTCTTGCAGCAATCCAGGCAGCTTTTAAGTCCCTGGAGAAAGACTGATGCAGTCCCAGAAAGGGTGGGATGTTGCCATGGGAAGTTCTGCGGGGCTGCAGGTGTAACCCAGCCCCGCGTGGATGTGGCGCTTGCCCAGAGGAGCAGTCCATAAATACCCCAGGTACTGAGTGGAGCTGGTTGGAGCAGGCACAGCAGCTCAGGTTTCCAGCCTCGGAAGCCCTGGGCTCTGTCCTTGCTGAGGGGATCGGGACAAGGCACGAATTGTTCCCCGTGGTCCGCGGGGATTGAGTTACAGTGAGGCTGAGCAATTAAAAACTGGGCTGGCTCCGAGGAAAATGAAGTGTGAAGCCCGTTGTACTGCGAAGCAGTCTCAGAAGGGAAGTGATGGAGGCCCTGGTGCTTGGGAAGTGGGACTTGTCCTGAGGATGGAGTGTTAATTGAAGCATCATGGCCAAATTTTAAGTGAGAGGTTAATTTCTGGCTCCCTCGCCTGCTCCCCGTTCCAGCTGGGCAGGGAGTGATTCCATCCCAGGGCTGAAGCCTGGTGTGCTTGGCTGCACGGGGAGCTGAGAAGCTGCCACCTTTCCCATAAGTAATTGCTTTTATGGGATGGGCAAAGCTGCCAGGGAGCAGAAGGAGGAGATGGAAATGTGGCAGCTTCTGCATGGGAGCTGCTACAAATATCAGTTTTCTTTGTAAATCACGACCTTCACTGTGGGGTGAAAGGAGCCAAACCTCTAAAATTAGGATTAATTTTCAGTCTTGCCTGTTGCACCAAAACAGCAAAAGCCCTAAAGGCCTGTGGAGACTGTGTTGCCGTTGCCTTCATCCCGATTCCTGTGGGTCAGGAGTGGGGTGCAGTGACTGCCACATTCCTCCTCATCCCAGGGGTGTCCAGCTCCATGGGTGAACAGGAAGAAGCAGCAAACATCACCCTCCTGACATGAGTGTTTGGAGAACAGGGATTTTGAGTGTGTGAACGAGGCAGCCAGACAGGAATACCGAATGTGGACCGAGGATGCCGGGGGAATTGTTTCCATAGAAACCCAACCATGGAGGCTCACACGGCTCCCCCATCTCAGACTCAAAAATTCATGTGATTGCCTTAATGGTCAACAGAATGCATGGAAAGGAGGTGGGTGATTAGGAAAATCTGATCTGAGTTTGCTGCAGGTGCGGGAGCGTTGTGCCGGATTCCCTGTCCGAGGGAACTCGGAGCGGCTCCTGCGCTGGGATGCGCTGCAGTAAATCAGGATTAACTCCTGGGCACTGAATGGTGCCCTACTGGTGTCTGACAGAGGGAATCAGGCCTGCTTTCTTTTAGTTAAATTGAAGGGGGAAAAAATGGTTTTCATTTGTTTCTTGCTGTGTTGATCTCCCACCTTTTCTGGCCAGGCCTTTTGCAGACGTCTTTGCACTCAGGAATGCCTCAGGAAATGTTGTTCTGAAATGTCCTCCGTGGAAGCACAGAATTCCTTGCCAGAATTTATGAGGGGCCCTGGGAGCCTGTGTTCTTCATTTGTTCCTGGAAAGATTTCTTCTTGGAAAATCCGAGATGTTGAGGACTAATTTATGTTCCTCCAGCCCCTTCAAAGAAACCAACCCCTACAAGAGCTCCCACAAACCTCCAAACGCAACACCCATATAGGAGTCAAATTTTGGGTGGGAGAAGAGGCTGGAGGAGGTCAGAGAACCCCAAAGGAAATGTGGAGGTGTCAAGGTTTAGTGTAGATGTGGGCCTTAGGCTCCTCTGGCCTTCTCCTGTGGTCCTGGAGTTTAATTTGGGCTCAGCTGACTTGGTCGATCTGATTTTTTTTTTTTTAAAGCGGCCAAGCTTCACAACCCACGAAGTTCATCTTTAATGACAGTCATCTGTGCTCTTTTTAGAAGGGATTCTGTGTGTGGAGGGGAGAGGAGGACAGGAGGTGGAGATTTGGACAATTTTGGACATGATTTGGAGTAACTTGAACTTGTGAGCAACTGTCCTGTTCTCCAAGGAATGGCTCCGCAGCCAGAATTTTATGTGATGTTATTGGGGGAAAAGGAAAATAAAGGCTGGAATTATGGGGAAAATGGCTCCAATCTCTCCTCCTGGTTTCCCCAGCCTTTCAAAAAGTTGCTGGAGCCCCTGAAAGCCTTAAGAGTAACCCAGCTCCGGGCTGGTCTCTTGATAAGCACAGAGAATGCTCCTGCAGCTCCGAGAGGAAAACATCTGAGGTCTGGGAAGGGTCAGCCAGGAATGACATAGCTGCAAATATGCAGGGAAATCAAAGAGCTGCAGGGTTCCACCCAGGAGAGAGGAAAGCCCGAGAGACAGCCCCAAAACAGGATTTACAGGAAGAGATGCCCAGAGAGGAGCGTTCTTCCTCTCAGATCTGCGCGAGTTCAGCGTTAACCCCGAGCCGTGTTTCCCTTGCTTTGTTTTGGAAGTGCTCTCCCTTGGACTCAGGGCTGAGATTGTTCTTCCAGGGCTCTTCAGCCGCCTGTTTTTGTGGTGAATTGAGCAATATTTGATATTTTCCTTAAGGACCTGGGTTGTGGAGTGAGAGGGGAGCGTGTCTGTAGCGTTGAGGCGCCCTAATTTCAGCTGAAGCCTCTGCGTGATGCTAAAATTCAAACTTCGGCTGCCACAGAGTTAATTTTCCTCATGGAAGCCAGCACGGGGCTGTGTTTTGGATTTGTGCTGACAACAGTGCTGATAACACAGGGATGTTTTAGTTCCAGCTGAGCAGGGCTTGCGCAGAGCCCCTTTCTGCACCTCACCCCACCAACGGGGGAGCACAGGGAGCTGGGAGGGGACACAGCAGGACCAGTGACCCCCGAGTGACCACAGGGATATCCCAGCCCACGCAGCATCCCAAAACAAGGAGAGAAAAGGTGCAGCCTGTCCCCAAACCCCGTCTCTCTGAGCGAACATCTGCTCTGTCAGTGCTGGAAGGAGAAAATTGTTCGTTTACTGATGGTTTTTTTTCCCCCCATCAATTAGTGAGGAGAGCAGCTTGGCCCAACTTTGTCAAGCTTTTAATCTGGGCACACTTTTTGCTGAGCTGCCTCTGCATGCGAAATGGAGTTGGTTGCCAGCTCCCCACTTCCCTCACCCATCTCCAAAGCTATTTTGTCTGATTGTGTTGGGTGATCTTTGTGGAATTATTCCTTGACTTTTATCTGAAATCCATTGGTAATGGTTATTTAAGCTTCTTCTGTGCTCCCTGGCTGTTTTAATTTCAGGGAGTCCATCGAGGAGTTTAAGTATGTATTAGTTATCATATTGATGGATCAGCCAAGCAAGGAGCAGTTGGAAATGCACGTATTCCTTTTCCATTGACCTGTGATATTGGAAGGATCAGGCTCTGCATGCCATTAGCAGTCGGAGCATCCATAAACATTCCTCGGCAGGTTTCGATCTGGGTTTGGGATATTTTGAGATTTTTGTTTCCGTCAATCCACCCAAGGGTGTTAATTGGTTTGTTTGCCGTTTATTTAATACTTTCCCTTAAAGGGGTACTGGGCTCGTTTGTGCTTAGCAGACTCAGGGCTCTGTTGCTGCTAAATCAACCCCACTGATGCCCCATTTGGTGGGAAATAAATCCCACTGGAGGCACAAACAGCATCAATACTTTGCTTGTGAGTCTTCCTTTCCACAAGGAAAAAGAAGAAGAAACCGTGGCCAAAATTTGCTTCCCGTGATCGGTTGTGCTCTCAGTTTAGTGTGTGATGATTTTTGACAGAGATTGGGATTTTCCCACTGCTTCACCCCAACCTCTTTCAGATGTAACTCTGCTGAAACAAGTAGAAACCAGTTAAAACTTGGTGATCCAAGGAGATCTCTCCAATCTTTAATTCAGGTGATCCAGACGTGGAATCGATATTTACACCCTCTCAAAGAGCGTTTGGAGGTTAAATTCACTGGAGTGTGGAAATCACTTTGTGGTCCTTGGATTAAAAATACAAAATGCACGAGCACAGGCGGTGGGGGTGGTACAGAATATTCTTCCCTTTAAACTTCCACAGCCTCTAAGGTCTCTCCCACTGTGCCTCTCCAGAGTCCTGGTAACTGCACCAGGAGTTAGATCTGGTCCTTAGGCAGAGAATTAATCTGGATTATTCTTACAAAACCCATCTCAAGTGAAACTTTTGCCGATATTTTTCCCAGAAGATTCTTCTCTTTCAGTCCAGAATTTTATCAGCAATTCTTATGCTAACAGGGGTCAGGAGATGAGATGTTTCTCACGTTACACTTGAAGCTTCTCATGAATAATGGCCTGTATCACCTCTATTGTCTGTCCAAAACATAAGCAACCAGACATAAGGCCAGAGGAGAAATTTAAAGAGTGCTGAATAAGCCAGCAGGACGGACCAAGAGCTGAGATAGTCGGGGAGTGAAACAAATACAAGGTGGAGCAGATGGTTATTTGGGGAAATATCTGAGCAGATTAACTACCAGGCACTGGAGAATGAGCCAGGCTCCAGTTCAAAAGTCCCCTGAAATCTTCAGAGCGGGATGAACAGAAGCACAGACGAGCATCACTGTAGCCAAAATAAATTAGAGGTCATTATTCCCCAGTGAATTTCCTTAAGTGTTAAGTAGAGCACATCAGGCTTTTCACAGAAATCTGAGGGGGGTTGCCGTGCTTAAGACCATCGCTTGCTCCTGTGCAAGGGCAATCTGTCCACTTGAAAACAATTTTTATTGTCCTTCTCTGCTTTCCCTAATTATTTTCTTTGCCCTTTTTGTTCTCACATATCCGTGTGTGTGTGTGTGCATTGTGTATGGGGGGGAAAAAAAAATAGCTGCAGTTGGAGCAGGGTGAGAATCCCAAAATACGTGGCGCTGGAAATTCCCATCGTGGAAATTTTAGTTCCCCCCAAGCCCTTCAATCTTTTTTCTTCAGCGAGACTGCAGCTGCCATCTGATTTGTATTTATATATGCTCTTTATAGATATTAATGCAATAACAGATTAAACCTAAAGTAACTGTTACTACACAGAGACATCTCAGGGGTCTGATCTTGCAAACATTAATGCCTCTGAATAACTTTAATCTTGTGCATTGTGTATTTGAATTTAATGGGGACTCTTGCATGCCAAAGTTTCTCACATTTGCGAATGTTTGCTGCAACTTCAGACTTTCCCCATATGTTGATGTCAATTTGTTTTTGCAACCTCAATACGGTTTAGAAACCTAAGCCTCTGATCACGGTTTGAGGATGGCTGTTTTTTCAGTTCTGCTGCATTCATTGGGCCGGATTCCCCATGGGAAAAATGGGAAAAACGGGCTAAACCCTCACTGCTGACCCCTCCTACTCAGGCCAGGCTGAATTTCCCTCACAAGGGCTTCTCCAGGCGCTTTTTTTAGCAAGGCCATAGGTAAATGTGAGTTATGGTGCGGGAATGCTGTTTGTACAGGGTCAGCTTCCCAAACCTCTTTCCGAAGGTGAGTTCCTGAAAGAAACTGGATTGAAAATCTTGGAAAATATCCTGGTGGTGCTGTAGGAGTACCTGGAGTGTCCAGGACACAGGCAGGGAGGTGCTTCCAGCCTGCCCAGTGCAGTTGGCCTCTGCTCCCTGTGGAAGGGCTCACGGTGAACACGGGAGTTCAAACTCCCTGGTTTTATTCTGTAGGATCGCCCATTCCATATTTTTAGGTGACAGGAAGTGTTTAGAGGACGTTCATTTTATTCTATTTCTACTAAATAGAAGGTTTTGATAAAAGCCTTAAATAGGGGTTGATCGGGGAATATTTTGGGGGCCGGGGAGGAAACCAAAAATCTTGTTCTCCTACGCAGGTGTTGAAGCTCCTGCACATCCTCTGGTGAGCAAAAGCAATCTAAATTCCTCATATTCTGCCTCTGATGCTCTGAATCCCACTCAGAGCTCGCTCAGCCCGGTGCAATCCACTGAAAAGCAGTGGTTCCTTTGGAGTTCAATAATAATGGTAATTTTACAGCCTAATGTCAGGGTAATAAACTCTTCCACAAGGCGACTACTGTGACCGCCAGGAAAGTTTTATTTCTCCAGGTTCAACAGTTTCCCTGTGACTAATGTACCCTTGGAGGAGAGGTGACTTCCCTCTAAAAAGAGCACTGATATGTCTGTGTTTGCAGTTAAGGCTCACTAACCACTGGCATAAATCTGATAAGCATCTGATAGGGCCCAATTATCCCATTTCTCAGCTTTTGAGTGAGTAAGACTTATTTTCTAGCCCACAGGAATGTAAATAGATTGGTTTTATTCCTGCATCCTGGCATTATTTAAGATTAAGCTCCTTTTTCTGAGAGTTATCACCATATCTGTCAAGAGCAAATCTATTTGTGTGTTATGTTTACAAGTGTAGGAGAGGGAGAAGAGCAGTAAGAGGGTGAGGACCAAGGCAACAAACAGAAGGAAATCATTAGACGCTTGAATTAATGAGATATTTGCTTAACTAGCACAAATAACATTGTCCATAACCACTCTCTCCCAAGCTCCCACTCCTGGGAAATGAAAAGAATGCACAAAACTCATCAGTCTGAATGGCACAAAGTTGTGTGGGACAGTTAAAATACTGGCCAAGGCTTTAGAAATTTATTCTTTTCAAACGTCAGAGGAAATTCAAGAATTTTATCAGTTTTTGGCTGCCACGGCTCTGTAGGAAATCCTGATGTTCCTCAGCCGAGGGCTGCACACTTGGAAGGGTCTAGATTTAAATATCTACAAATCAGGAATAGTGCTGGTCAGTCGGAATGTCTTTCACCAGTGAAGGGGGCAAGTCCAGAGATGGAATGATCTGAGCTACTTCAGAACCTGTGTCAGGAGGAAATGAGGTTGCTGGAAGCGTTTCCACTTGCGTAGGAGAGATACATCAACAATTTTACATCAGAAATTATGAGTACAGTGTCAGCCCTAAACACGTTAACGCCGAGAAGTTAGAAGTTTAGTAGTTGGAAGGTGCAGATAAAGACCCAGTGGTGGTTGGGGGGGGGGCTTGTGTGTTTTTTTAGTAGAACCTATCATTCTGAAATCTTTATGGCATCTCCAGGCACTTCTACAACTCTTGAAAGAAAAAAAAAATATATCTATACATATATAAAAAAAGTTCTTCTTTAAAACCAAGTTGGCACTACTAAAACATTTTGTTAATTGAATGACTGAGGGAACCCTGCTGACGAGGGAGCAGGAGCTAATTGCTGCTGTCTGGGTGCTGATGGACTCTGGGGGCTCTGTAGGGGGCTGGTTCTTGCTCTCAGCTGTGGAGCAGCCTCCAGATTTCATTGGGAATCCTGCTGTGGTTCTGTTTTCCACCTTCCATGCTGTACCTCCAGAAGGAGAAATAAATCCACTGGATTATTAAGCCCCGTGGCTCTGAGTAGGTCACCCCCTACCCCACCTTGGGCTTTGACTCCTCGACCTATTGTCCTTCCAGTGGCAACCCACTGTCCTTTCTAAAGGGTCCAGTGTCCCCCATCTCACGGGGGTGCCTAGAAAATATAAAATTGTCCTAATGTATGTCCCTCCCTTTATTTAAGAACTCAGACCATGTCCAGCCTCTTCCAGCCTTGCAATTCCACGCACATCCTCCGAATGTTTTAGCACCTGGATGATATTGAAGGTCCCTTTCAACCCAGCCCATCCTTTAATTCTGTGATCTCGCCACCTCCAGCTTTTCCTCTCATTTTCTCACCTACCTGCGTGTGCTGTCAGATGATTATTTGTGAGAGGCAGGTTCTGAACTACTTTTATTTGGGTGGGAAGAGGTGATTGCAGCAGCCTGGGTTAGGAGGAAGCTGAGGTTGGGTTCCCAGATGAGGAGGCACAAGGGACGTTTTAGAGGTTCTGGCTGAGGAGCAGCGCCCTTGTTGCATTGATTGCTTTAATGCTGACCTGTAATTGTTGTATTAATCACGGGCAGGAGCACCAGCAGCACTGGGAAAGTGTCTTTTCAGTGGAAAGAAAGAAAAGGAATGATGACTATTTCAGTGCAGGGATTGCACCTTGGCAGCTGAATTCCCAGCAATGCGCGGGACAAAGGGCTGGCTGCCAAAGCTGGGGTTTGGCCATGGCTTTGGGCAGTCCGAGTGGGGAATTTTTGCCTGTCTGTCCAGAAACAAGGAGGTACCTGGCTCTGCTGGCAGGGGCCCCACAGCTTTTGCAGACAGATGCTTCACCACAAGCCCAGATGCTGCCTTTGCCCCAGCCCTGAACAAGGCAAACAGTTAGAGAAGCCTTCTCTTCATCAAATTCATTTGCTGTGATCGCTCCCCAAGCTCCTCTGAGAGAGAGGAGGAGAAGAGGCCTGAGGATGCCTCCCGAAAGCTTGTCCAAACCTATTTTAAAAGCAAGAAAAAAGGAAAACAGCGGTGTGCAAGTGTGTCTGCAGCTACAGCACAGGGAAGCAGACGCAAGCAAGGCTGCCCGTGCCTTCTGAAGCTCTGTGAGCTCCTGGAAGGCAGCCAGAGCTGAAATCATGGCTGGAGGCAGCAGCACCCTTCTCTCCCCTCTGCCTGACCTGCTCGCAGACAAGACATTTGTGCTTTGTTGAGCCGTGGAGCACAAACTGTGCCTTGCACTGGGCAGAGCAGGGCGCTGCTCGGAGCTGGAGGTGGCCAGGCACGGGGGAGCTGTGGGAACCCTGTGGGATGGCAGGAACAGCCCCCCGGTCCCTGGGATTAAGGACACCTCCCTGCCTGGAGCTGCTGGCACACTAAAACCGCTCGGGGTTGTTGTTCCGTGGGTCAGGAGAGGTGGGGTGGTTGTTCCTTGGGGGTCACTGTGAGGTGTGGGTGCTGCCCCTGAGCTCCAAAACCTGCTCTTCCAAAATACCGTGGGATCCTGGCGCACCTGTGGTTGTGTCTTTGTGTCCCCTGCAGAGAGAGGACGAGATGTGGTGATGTGCAGTATAAATATTTTGCATTTGCTTCCCTATTCAAAGTTCCTTTGGGTATCACCACTCCTCATCCCAGATCTCATTTTTTCACATTTCTCCAGCCTGCATTCAGCTCCCCTGTTTTATTGCAGAGGGATTGTCTCTGCTTCGACATGATTTATTTATTTATTGTTCTTTGTCTGGGCATCTCAGACTGTGCTTGAGTTGCAGTTATTTTGCAAGTCAGCTCGTGGGCACCGTCCCATTTCGCTGTTGTTGCCCTGGAGTTTTCAGTTCCCATCCTGGGTGCTCAGCCTGTGTCTGGCTCCCTGTGTGTGGCATGGATGGGCACATTCAGCTGCAGCATTCATAAAGCTTTCTTCTTCTCTTCTTTTCTTTTTTTTTTTTTCTTTTTGAGAGGCTGCTGAAATTTGAAATTGCTGAAATCTGATCATAAAAGATGTCAAGAGGCAAAGCCAGAAATGATCCTCTAAGGGCACTCTTTGATATTTGGGGAAGTGAACCTTGAAAACCTCCCTTGTTTCCTGTTGTTCCGTTCCTTGTTTTCTCTCGTAAAGTTTTTTTTGGTTTTTTTTTCCCTTTTCTGAAGACTTCCAAAGTACACAACCTCCCTGAAAGTCTATTGCTCCCAAAAGAAGGTCTTTCTGTAGGTTTTGACCCAGGTCCATCTCCTATCCCAGCTGCAGGTCCTTTTCCTTTGAGGTGAAGCCAAGGCTGCTGAAATTTGTGTCAGCGCTGGAGGCTGAAGATTTTCTGACCCAGAGGAAGGGCTGGGGTTGGTGGGGACACTTCACCTCCAGTTTCCTGTCCAGGGCAGCACAAGGGGATCTTCCTGGAGCCAAGATTTGTCTCTCACTGCTGGTGATCCACTCCTGTCTCCTCCAATTCACTCCTTCCTTCCAAAGTGGTGAAGCCTCTTGGTTTGAGTTCAGTTTCCAGAGATGTTATTTTGTAAGCCGGGCATTTTAAGGCACAAAATCTGTCTTTTAAGAGGAAAAATTTGCAAATTAGCTCCTTTTAATCACGTCTCTGTTCTGGTGAGCCGCATTTTTCCCTTGCCTGTAGCTCTCTGCTTCTCCAAACAATCGCCCCAACGCCTGCAGGAAGGGAATTGAAATGTGCTTGGCAGCTCCGTTCTGCAAAGCCTCGATAATTTTTTGTCATCGATCCAAAACATCTTATGCCAGTTCACCGACGTGAGGTCACCCTAATTTCATCCCAGGGCCGCTGGTAGAGGTTTTTTGGTGTGTGTGTGTGTGTGTCCTGACTGCCCTCGCCCCCCTCCCCAGCTCGTTTTGTTGGAGGTTCAATCACTGCGTGAGGTAGCTCCGGCCTCGGCGTGTGTTGTGATCTGGGAATTTGGTGGCTAATTACCGCCTTTGCCCTGCGAAACGAGGCTGCACGTCCTGCCCTGGGACACCCCTGACCAGCCTGCACGAAAAACAGGCTCCCCTTCAGAGTGTCTCCCTAGCAGACGCTCAGTTAGCAGAAAATACCTGTCTGGAAAGAGAGACCGTGCTGCTTTTAACAAAAAAAACCCTGTGTGATTCCTGCTCCGAGCAGGGCTCGGGGTGACGCCGAGCCTTGTGCATCCTTGTGGCTTCAACGTCCCCCAAAATCTCGCCAGGAGGATGAAATTTTCTTTTCTCTTCCCTTTCTGGTCACGTTTTACCACTGGAGTTACTCAGCGAATTAATAGGTATAGAAATGCAAAGCTCTTTTCTTATTACACGCCATCGATCTGATTGCAGTGTCATTAATTGAAAGACTCGGGAAATGTGATGGATGGTTCAGTTCAGGATTCCACATTCGTTTTGGCATAGCCCTGCAGGAGAAAAGCTGCATGAAGCTGATTGAAGGGCTCTTTTTGTCTGACATGAATTATTCTTTCATTGTCAAACCTTGTAACAGCATTCAGACATAGGGAGATTTACAATGTGAAATCCTAAATGGGGTCTATTCTTAAAATAAAATTAGAAAAAAAAGAGAGAGCTTTATCTTGCGACGTTGAAAATAGCTACGTTTAAGAAAAAAAACAACCCACAACTATTCCTCCAAATTAAATATCTTCTGCAAAACCCAAGGGGCTGATGTTTCTCACTTAATTTTAAATTATTCCGATGGTGAGGCCTTAAATGAATAAAACAATTGCTTTAATCACATAACAGTTGTCAACATTTTTATTACATTCAAATATATTTGTTTGTCTGAGAGGGTTTGTTTGTTCTCCCCACTGCTGTCATTTCCCCAGCAGAACGATTTGTCCGATTAGCTGGGAATCCTGCTTGTCCTGTAAAATTACACGAGGCTTTCTTTTCTCTTTGGGGAAAACCTAGGTGGACGCTGCTGAAATGTTTATTTAAGGAAACCATTCTGCATTTTAGAAAACATGAAAAAAAAAAAAACCCAACCCCTGTGCGCCGACAGGAGTTCAGCTTTTCCCAGCTGC
>VXAZ01005851.1:971098-1039311 GCA_013399875.1 Gymnorhina tibicen
TTTTTTTTTTTTTTTTATCCCCCCCCTCCTCTCCCTTGTATTCCTCATGCCATTGTCCATTCTTATGATGGCAGCCGCCCTTGCTCTTGAATGCAAGTGTCACAGCGGGAGCAAAAAGGGTTCAGGGCTGCATTGTCAAAGCCATGGTTGCCTATTGTTTCTTAGCCTTTCACTGCTCTGCTTTTCCGAGCCTCTTTCCCTATCAGTGGCCCCTGTCAAGGGGAGGAGTAGGGAGAAAATTGCAAGAGTTAGTCGTCCTTTTTATTGCACACTGTTATGATAAACAGCCCCAGCAATACATCCCACAAAATTAGGAATTATAACGACGGGACGGGGGGAAAAAGAAATTTCTTTGTAGGTTTGCGTTTGGCGCTGCCCTTATGTCAAAAGCTTGGTTTTCTTAGGAAAGACTTTTGTATTGGTGTTTTTTTTGCCCAGCAAAAAATAGAGGCAGCTGCAAAGTGAACAGTGAGCTATTTAGCCACAAGGTAAAAATTTCCTGTTGCTATTTGGATACTGATGCTTTTCAATTTTAAAGGTGTGTGTGGGGGGGAGGAAGCATGACTGAAAGCATTTCTCTAGCTGTCCATTCATTCATCCATCCATCCATCCATCTCTATTTTATGTTTTAAAGCGATTGAAAACGGGTTTTAAGAAGGCCAGGGAGGCTGCTTGCAAGTTGGTTTTATTTGGGGGAGAAGAAATCTCTCAGTGCAGAATGAGGTTTGTGTTTCAGCTGATTGAATCTTGTGCTGGGAGACGAAGGGGGGATGAGTGTCCTGCTCGTGCCAGGAAAGTGCTGCTTTGTCAGGGCATCTCCAAGCAAAACCTCGTCACAGTTTCCTCCTTTGGTGGAGGGGGAAAAAAATTAATATAGACAGGAGTTTACTTGACATTTAAGCGTGTGTTTGATTGTGTTGTGTGCACAGGCCAGCTTTGCCCGCGTTCAGAACTTCAGGGAGGTTACAAAGTCACGGCCTCAAAAGTTTTTTTGTTTTACTGCGTTTGAGATGAAATTGCTGAGAGGGGAAAACGATTTCCAAAATGGGGCTGCCCAGAAGAGTGCAAACATATTTATGTGTTCGAGTCGTAAATATTCTGCTCGGTTCACTTTCAGGATTTTTTCTTTCTTGCCTTAAAAAAAAACAAACAAAAAGAAAAAACAAAACAAAACAAAAAAACCCTAACAAAATGAAAGAGAAGCAAATGCAATTTGGTTTGTGCTTCTGTTTCTGTAAATTTGAGCCTCATCCTTTCAATCCTTAAATTTATCCTTACTGCCCTGAGTGTACAGGATATTTAACAGTCTGGGGGTTTAATTTTTGCAAGCCTATTATTATGTTATTTTGGCTGAGCTGGTGCATGATCAGAAATTATTAAAAGCAAACACTGCAGACCGTTCAAATTTGTGCTGCTCGAGGCTGAATATCTGAGCCATTGCAAATGTCTCGTGCTATTTTATCATGTCTAATACCAGGCAGAGTGCTTGCACAGATGTAAATATGGTTTAAGTCTTAAAGAAGCTTGCAGAGAAATACTCCTCAAACTGCTGGGTCCTTGGGCTCTTGTTTTTGGGTGTATTTCAGAATATCGAGTTGGCCGAGCCTCCCAAATGAGAGGTTTCGGTGGGAATTTAGAAAGGGGGCCACGATATTTCACCTGGGTTCCCTCTTAACTCTCAGGATGCCGAAATAGAAGTGATTTGAGGAGCAAATTCTCCCAGCCCGTCCTGCAGACAACTCGCTCTGCCTTTTCTCCCCCGTGCTGGTGTTTTTTACACACATTTATTGTCCTGCCCCGCCAAGTTCTAGGTCAAGTATGTGCCTGTTTGGAATATCTTTAGGTTTGAAACTTTTTTTTTGAAGAAATGATGAAAGAACTCTGGCCTTGTTTTAAATCAAGCTCTGAATGCAGCCGAGGCCACCCTGGGAGCACAATGTTTAATTTCCATTCGACATCTGCCTTATATTTACCATTGCAGCCCGGGGTCTGCGTGGAAGGAGCACTTATCGCTGATAAAAAGTTTGGCATCTCTTTTGTCAGAGGTTGTAATTTCTGTTCTCTCAATCTGGACTGTCATTTTGTAAAATCTTTTGTCACTGGAGCTGAATGGAAAACCTGGAATGTGCAAGAGATTAAAGAAATGGGGGAAGAGGATTCAAATGTGTAGAGCAATTCTGGTCGCTTCACTCTCTGAGACAGATGGTGCCTAATCCTGATTTTTCCTTATTCCAGTGTAAATTCCGAGCTGTCCCGCTGAATCCACGGCTGAATACTGATGAATCAGGATCAGGCCTGGCTCGTTTCTTTGCTTTTTGAGGCTGTGGGTTTATCTGGCAGGGCTTTCTGCATGCACAGCTCTGATTTTTCCACTCCTGGTGAGAGATGCCCACTGAGTGACTCCACCACACGGGGCACACCCCGAGTCCCACTCCTCACTCCTCCTCTGGCAGTGCCAGCACTCTGACCTTCCAGAATCTGGGAACAAATATTTGAGTAACTTGAGGTGTTTTCTTTAGGTAGGTCTGGGTAGGGAAATCTTAGAGCTGAAGGGGGGGGAATTTGGTGTGTCTGGACACTCCAGAGTGGCAGGGGAATGTGGTGGTGGTGGCTGAGCTGTCAGGTTTGCCAGGGGGGGAAAAAGAAGTTTGTTCAGAGTGAAGGCAGAAACATTTGGCCCCACAGATGAATTTAGCTGCAAAAAGGGTGATTCAGGGGGAGAGGTGTTCCAGCCTGAACTGTTTCAGGTGGAGAAGGGAAAACTTCACCCCGTGTTTAATTTTTTAAAATTAATTTTCTCTCCTCATTAATCAAAACAACTTGTGTTCACGTTGCTTTTAATATGAGAATATAAAAAATGATTTTCCCCCTCAGATCCACTCTGTAATCTGAAGTTGAAGTGCTCTGTGTGGTGTAGCCTCGAGTCCCAGGCACCTATTTCACTTTTCCTTGTGGGATTTCAGTGAGCAACCCTTAAAGTTCTGCTCTACAAAGAAATAAATACATCTCTTTTTCTTTTCCCTCTCATAGGAGTAACTTCAGTGGGAATTGCTCGTGAAAAGGAGAAAGGATCACCTGGATTCTTCTGGAGCTGGGAGTCAGGGCCAGAAATCTCCAGGAAAGACCTGCCCAAGGCACAAGAAGAGGATCTCACCTTTCCGGAGGCTCCGTCGCACCTGGAGCTGCAGGCAAGTACCACTTCCCCCTTGGGGAGCCTCGCTGGGGAGTCCTTACGAGTTCCCGCACGCAGAAATTGCGTCAGTGAAGTTTTATCTCGTTAAAACTTGGTGAGAGTTTGGTGCGTTGAGCAGGGCTCTTGCACCCTGCCAGTGGCCAGTGTGCCACTGCACACTCGTGGAGGGTTTAGAGAGTCCAAAATGCAACAAGAGTTGAGAGTTGTGAGCGAGTTGTGTCAGGAAAAGCTGAACCCTTGGATTATGAACCTTCTGCGAATCCCAAATCCGTATCCTGTTACCTCTTTAAATCACTGAATAGGCAACCCTCTGCCTTTTCAGGATTTTGGGGTTTGCAAACCCCCAGAACCAAGCCGCTGCCATGAATTTGGTGTCCAGGTAGGCTCTGCATGCCACAGGCAGCACCTTCCCAGGGGATTGTCACTGGTTTCCTTATCCTTGTTTATGGAATTTAGCCCTTGATAAGAGCAAAGCTTGAGAGGTAGAAAAGAGATTCTTTAAAAGTGGAGGAGTCTGAAACAAGGCATGGAGGAACTTCTTATCTTGCACTGGGAAAAGCCTGCTTGGAGAGACTCATTCAGGCATGGGAAGCTGTGGGAGAAGTGTGGAGTGAAAGACCAGCCAGGCAATGATTCTCCTAACGGGTGAGATGATGTCGGTTTTCAGGAAATCAGGGCAAATTTGTGGTTAACTCTGTGTGCTGGAAAGATTCTGAGTGCAGGGGCAGCCCCTGATCTGCTGGAAACTGTCACAGCTCAGTTGGATGCTTCAGGTGCAGGGGGAGAGGCAGGTGGAAGTTCTTGTGTGGGAATGTCAGGGGTCTGTCCTGCTTGGGCTGGACTTCCCCGAGGTTCAGACAGCTTTGTGCTGGCAGATTTCACTCCTCCTCATTCAAAACATGTGCCAGAGTTTAACCAAACCAGAACTTTGAAAGTGGCACAGTAGAAAACTTTCATGTGACAATATTGGCAAGACATAGATAAAAGAATTTTTTAATGATTGTTGTTTTTGTTCTAACCTGGCTCAATTGCTCTGTTTTGGTGTTGTGTCACAAGTGCCTCGTGTGCTCGAATCTGCCTTAATTCGCATTTCAGAACATCCTTTCCCTTTGCCACAAGGTGATTTGGGTGGGAAAGCCATTTGTGGTACAACTTCAGTTTTATTTATACACCTGAAACCTACTCTACTGCTTTCGTCAAGCTGTGCGTGGAATTCCCACTTTTACTGACAGGAATGCCTTTTCCTGAGCCGGGGTGGTCGGGGTGGAACTGTTGGGCATGTCCTGAGAGCTGTGGGCATTGTTTTGGTTCTTTACATTTACTTTGACTACGAAGGACTCGGCCTGGGTGTGAGTTAGGGGTTTAGAGAGGGAATTTCACAGATTGTGTTTCCACCTGTTCCTTTGGTTTCCCAACATTTCTTGTCCGCGGTTTGAGAAGAAGGGACGCTCATGTCTGGTGTCACCTTTAGGGCCTGGTTGCTTTTTTCAATTCCTGAAGGACTCAGAGTCATTTAGAGAGTTTTAGATGGGATATTGGGAAGGAATTCCTGGCTGGGAGGGTGGGCAGGCCCTGGCACAGGGTGCCCAGAGCAGCTGTGGCTGCCCCTGGATCCCTGGAAGTGCCCAAGGCCAGGCTGGACGGGGCTTGGAGCAGCCTGGAAGGTGTCCCTGCCCATGGGATGGGATGAGCTTTAGGGTCCCTTCCAACCTAAACCATCCCATTATTTCTGTAAGTTTAAGAGGCGTGCTCAGGCCTTTATCAAAGTCAAAATGAGCTCTGCACTGTTGGTAGTTTTTCCACCCTTCGCAGCTTCTCGTTACCTTGTCCAGCTTCATCCTGTTGCGCGTGGCAAACCCACACAGGAATAATGAGATGAAGAAGTTACAGACAATATTCCGGGCAGGATTGGCTGAGGTGGCCCTGAACACGGGTGGGACCCAAGCCCCCCAGGAACGTGCCAGGGCTGTCTCTAAGTGCTGACAGAACAAGAAACCAGTTGCAAGCCATGTTCTTCTTCCTCCAGAATTCACCCCAGGCTTTGTTTCTGGTTCTGTCTCCCCCTGTTCTGCTGTTGATAGCCACCCTGATTTCCATCTCTGCTTCGCATTCCTGCCTGTGCATGGAAAATCCTGCTGGTTTTCTGCCAAGTCATCACCTTTTCAACATGCAAATCCCTCCTAACGCCTCCCTTCTTCAGTATTGACCACATGAAATGATTTGTTCTTCTGAAATATCTGCATTTTTGTCAGGGCTGTGCAGAGATGAGCCAGCTCTGAGTGAACTGTGTGGTATTTTCACTGTAACCATGGTTCTTTCTCCTCGTTTCTGGTTTTGTTGTGAAATAAGCTCGAGTTAAGGCATCATGTCAAGTGATTTTAGTTATTCTTGGGATGCCTTTTTGAATTCTGTCTAAATAATGGGCGATCAAAAAATAAAATTAAATTGATTCAGGTGCAAGCTGCAGCTCAGAAAAAACCACACAGTTGGTTTTACAATTCAGGAATGGGGAGGGAAAATCAAGTGGTGGTGGTGATTACCCAGGGCAACTGGTCTGGAGGGAGGTGACCCTGGAATTAGATGGTCTTTAAGGTTCTTTCCCACCTTTCAGTGATTCCATGAATACCAGTGGAGGATTCTCTCTTGCTGGAAGCCTCGGGGTGGGTGAGGAATGGGATAAAACCCCAAACACTTTTGTTTGATCCCAGGAGGTTGGAGCAGAGACCTCCTGAGGTCCTTTCCCACCTGATTTGGCTCAGAACCTTGGGTGGAGTCACAGACCTGATTAAATAATTCTCTTTTTTTTCTCTTTGGAGAGTATTGCTGTATTTAAAGGTCCTGAAATCTGCAAATGTCACACTGCTGCTGTCTGCTTGTTTGATAAACATGCATGTTTCTATTTGCATATATTATCTTTCAGTAGGATTTCTTTCTTTTTTAGCTACTGCTGCTCTTCCCTCTTTGAATTATTGGGCAACACACAATAACAATAATAATAGTAATAGCAGTAATAATAATAATTATATAGATATAAGAATATCAGGTAGAAGAAATGTTCTACCAAACCCTAAATGTCTCATAGAAACTCTGGTGTGGATCCTACAGGAGCTGCAGGTTTTGTGGCTCCAACTTGGCCAAACTTTCTCTTACCTGATCTGTTTTAGCCATTCCTTCTGAAATCCCAACATCCGGAGCTGCAGGAAGTGCCTTCCGCCCGTTTTTTTGGCTGGTGGGATGGTTGCTCTCTTTCCATGCACAGTGATGGGGAAGAAGGGATCCCAAAATGAGATTACATCTGTCAGGTTGGGGTTTTTTAATTTTATTTGTGACTCGTAGACATCGGGCAACTCAATCTTGGCCGTTCAGCCTCCGCTTCTTGGTGCAAAATGCTCGGGTTTGGCTTTCTGGGAGAATTACACTGTGCAAATGTCACCCCTCTGAGGCTTTAGGAGCTCTAGGAAACAGGTCTGGGCCATGGAACATTTCTTCACTGTGAGAGCTGCCCTTAAAGTATATTTATACCCTTTTAATTATTTTTTTAATTTTTATTTTACACCTGTGGAAGCTGTGAGCACGGAGAAAAGATCTGCCAGCGTTTAGCAGTGGATGCAGCCTCAGATAAAATCTAAGCCCTTAATTTGAAGCAGAAGCTGATGAGGAGTTTTTCACGAAGACATTTTTCTATTGAAAACCGTAATAGCTCAGTGAGTTAAATCCTGGGAGAGGTTTTTTTTAATATCTCCTTGCAAAGAAAAGGAGGAAGAGTTCGGTTTTGCTGAAGTTTTCAAAATTGCTGGAAGAAGCACGAGTACTTGTGTGTCATCTCACGTGATTTAAGATGATCCCAGAGCTTTGTCACCTTTCCAGGGGTGACTCAACTTTTGTAGGTGAAGTGAGTGTAAAGGAGAAAATGGAATGGGGAGACAGAGAATGGAAGGAATTAGAAGGAAGGCAGTAATTAATCTGGTTTATAGTGGAATTCAGTAATTAATAAAATCATGGTAAATGAAGGTAGCTGGAGTTTAGTGTTCAAAGCCAGTGGTGGATGGGTGTTGTTTAATTTTGTGTCCCATGAGGTGATAGAGAAATCTAAACCTTTGTAAATGATCTTTTGGGATCTTTTGGGCCATCTGGTTTGGGGAGAGTGTTCAGAGCAGCTCAGACCAGGGACTGGGTGACAAACCCTCGTTGTCCTGAGGTTTAAACTAAACTTGTTGTGGCTGCAGATGACAGGCTGAGCTTCCCAGAATTCTTGTTGTCCTTTCAGTGTGTGCTTCATCAACCAGGCTGTGATTAATTGCAGCAGGGCTGCTTTTAATTTGAAACAGAATCTCAGGCTGAGTTTTCTCCCCGATGTACAGATCATATGTGGGCTGGCTGTGCTGATTTGTAAAAAATATGTATTTACAGTACATAATATTCTATATTATAATTGTATAAATAGATCTATCAAATATATCCATTTATATCTATTTGTCTATTTAATTAATACATATCTATCCATAGAAATAAATATTTGCTCTCTGATTCAGCCATAATCTCACCAATACTTCTGCACACGTGTCAGTGCTGGTGTGGAAGGTCCAGCTGGAGCCACAGAAGCTCCATGTGAGTTCAGCTGGTTGTGGGCCCCACTGGAATGTGCCTGATGTGTGTCCCCTTTTCCTGGCAGTGCTGCTGAGCTGTGTCCTGCCCTCTCCTGTGGGAATCCGTGGCCTGTCTCTCCTCCAGCCTCCCCAGGGTCCGTATTTGCTGCCTGGTGAGCTGGGTCTGGCCCCTGAACCCCACTGCATGGGCTGGGGGGCTCTAAGGAGGGGAGAACAAACTGGAAATGGCTTGGTTGGGATGCTCAGAGCAGGACTGGTGTGGATGCAGAGGTTAATTATGCCAGGTTCATTAGCTCTGTCTCTGGAGCAGTGCTGAGCAGGGAGGGCATTGTCGCTCTGTGAGGTCACACCTGGAGCTCTGTGAGGTCACACCTGGAGCGCTGTGAGGTCACACCTGGAGCTCTGTGAGGTCACACCTGGAGCGCTGTGAGGTCACACCTGGAGCACTGTGTCCGCTCTGGGCCCTCACTGCAAACGGGACATGGAGGGGCTGGAGCGTGTCCAGGGCAGGGAACGGAGCTGGGAAGGGGCTGGAGCTCCAGGGGTGGCGGAGGGAGCTGGGAAAGGGGCTCAGCCTGGAGCAAAGGAGGCTCAGGGGGGCCCTTGTGGCTCTGCACAACTCCCTGACAGGAGGGGGCAGCCGGGGGGGTCGGGCTCTGCTCCCAGGGAACAGGGACAGGAGGAGAGGGAACGGCCTCGGGCTGGGCCAGGGGAGGCTCGGGTTGGACACTGGGAGGGATTTCTCCATGGAAAGGGTTGTTAAATATTGGAACGGGCTGCCCAGGGAGGTTTGGAGTGCCCATCCCTGGAGGTGTCCAAGGAATGCCTGGAGGTGACACTCGGTGCTGGGGCACAAGGTGGGGATGGGGCACAGGTTGGACTTGATGTTCTCGGAGGTCTTTTCCAACCTAAATGATTCCGTGCATGACTGGAGTGCCCAAATCCCAGAGGAACTGGCTCTGTCCTGGCTCTTAGACTTGGAGCCTGCAGCTCAGGCTGGGAGGAATTGTTGGTTTAGCTCCGGAGGTCCTGGGAGCAGTCCTGGGACAGCTGGACAAGGCAGCTGTGACAAACCAACAAAATAAGATGCCCCAGGCTGCACACTTGGAGATAAAAAGCTTATGAACTACTAAAATAATTCCATTTCTGTGACATTCCAGGCTGATTTTGAGAGGAGGTGACTTCAGACATCTTCATGAACTAATCCACCCTAAAGATGGGCACTGATTATGATGCTCGCTGGGTTTATTACTCAAGGAATAGAAACAAGAACCCTAATTCTCATCTCCCACTGCTCTGTCCCCCAGTGTAACATCAGTTCAGTTCAGTGGGATGCTTCACCACAGGCTCTAGAACAGGGATATTACAGTGGGTGCAAAGCCACGTAGGATTTTATGGAAAATTATGGAATTACTACAAGTTGTAAATCTGTTCTTGGGGATTTCTGCATGGGTTTCAGTGAGGTCCAAAGCTTGGGAAGTGATTCTGGCTTTAGGAAAAGACTGACAGACACTGGCAGCATGTGCAAACCACAAACACAGATGAGGAAATTTGTGTCAGGATCTCTGTCAGGTGCAATTTAAGCTGGGATGTTTACATAGAATTAAATAGTTTGTGGGGAAAATTCACCATAGGAATGCTGGGCTGGAAGCTGATTCAGCAGCCAAGCAAGCTGGTGGGAGTCTTTCAGGGAGCTCCAATGGATTTTTGGGTCAAACTCTTCCCAACATGTGGATTATCCTGCCTTGACTTATTGACAGTGGGGTTTTCACCCCTCTAAACAAGAAGCTGCTGGCAGAACTCAGCCCCTAAATGGTACAAAGGGAGCTCCCTGTGGTAACCTCATTATTTTAAAAGTCACCAAACTCCTGGTAATTCTTCTCAGCAAAGTGATGCCGTGTTTTGCATGGCTGTTGCTCCCAGCCTGTCTGAGCTGTGCCAGGAAAGGCCCTGTCAGGTCAACAGCTTTCATTTCCTATTGGGTTTTCCTAGAGAGTTGAGTCACATTCTGGTTTAGTCTGCGGGAGCACTCCCGGGAGGAGCTTCAGGAATACCTCAGCCCATCCCCTGAGTTAGTGTGGCCCCGACAGATGGGGGTAATTCACTTAACACTTAACTGAAATGATGAAGGACTTTCTTATTATTTTATTGAGTTTGCTGAGTGCAGGGAGCTCAGGGATGGGGCTGATTTGAGCAAAAGCCCCTGAGTACCAGAAATATCCTCCCTTCCCCTTTAGTTTCTTCTCATGCTCTTCTGGTTCCCCTTGGCTCAGGATCTTCCATATTCTTCACAATTAAGAATTAGCCTTGTTGCTTTATTTACAGATTACTGCAGCCTGGTTTTAAAGTTGGAGAAGGAGCCAAAAAGCAGAATTTGCTCTTTATCAATTTGGATATCTCTTCCTTTGCTCTGATAAGCAGCTCAGCTATAACCAGAACAGGAGATGTGGATATGACATGACATTAAGGATATAATTAATATTCTTATTTTAAAAACCAAAGGTTTGACAAAAGCCCTAGCTAATTGATAATTAAGCTGTTTTGCAGTTATTTTATGGTTTCAAGTAGGGTAGAAATGTGTTTGTTATTGCCTGGCCATGATCTCAGCACTGATCCAGGTGCTCTGCACTTGTTGCCAAGGGTTGGGATCAGAGCACCTGGGTTTCGGATGTGGTGGCACTGCAGTGTCCCTTCTCTGTGGCCACAGGTGAATTCCTGAGAGCAGCAATTTGGAAAAGAGATTTAGGAATGAGTTGGACCCAATGACCACAGCAGAGCATCCCTGGGAGAACTTCGACTTTTCTCCAGGAACAAAAAGCATCAGCGGAGATTTTAAGGACAAAAAGCTGCCAAAACTCCCCTGCACAAAGAGGGGAAGGGAAAGACCCCTCCACCCCGGCACTGCTCACTTCCCACTCTGCTGCTCAGGGCTCGGGTACCTGCAGCTGCAGGAGGTGGAAAGAGCTGAGAAAACAAGCCCTGAAATGATATTTCCCTCCGCTTCAAAGGCGGAGAGAGGAGTCCCCCATCCTGCTCGGCCTCCAAGTTGTCTCAGTTCGCACGCTGGGAGCGCCTCTGTTTGCTGTGCTTGTCGTTTTGGGTCGGGGCTGTCTTTTTACGCTTCCCCAGGGGTAATTCCCGGGTAAACGGGAGGCACTGCAGCACCTGTGGGAACGAGCGGATCCCGGGCCCTGCCGGCGACAGCAGCCCGACCATTTGTGGCTCTTTAGCAGCGCTCCTCGTGTGTCGGGGACGGGGACGGGGGGAGACGTGGGCCCACAATATTATGTCACGAAATAGAAAACGCCCGACCCTACAGCAGCCGTAATGGCATAATAGGATAAGTGCGAGGCAGAAACAGCGGGGTATAATAGGTACTCAGCTGCCTCTGAGATGGGGCCTCTGTGTTTACCTGGATGGAAGAGAGCTGGGAAACTAGGCCAGCACGGGGACGGAGTGACAGTGTGAGTGCTCCGGGAGGTGGCCGTGGGTGAAGTGAAAATGCAGCAATCCGGGGTGTTATATAATAAATAATAACAGTAATACCTGCGCTCGGGCCTGCTCGGCCTGAAATGCTTCGCCCGGGCTCGGAGTGCTGCTGGGGCCTCTTTGGTGTTGGATTTCCTAATTCTTTCTCTTCTCCCGGCTCCCTAAAAGCCTCTGCATGGTGTTTTGCGCTTTGTTATGTCTGGAGTGGAGAGCAGCTTTCATCTGCCTTCCTCTGGCCAAAAAGCCCTGGGTTTTTAGCTGCTTGTAGGGCAGAGAAATGTGGATGGGCGACCAAGGCTGGCCACGGTGTTTCCCATCCCTGGAAGTGTCTGGGGCCGGGTTGGAGCAGCCCGGGACAGTGGAAGGTGTCCCTGCCCACGGCAGGGGTGGGACGAGGTGAGATTTAAGGTCCCTTCCAACCCGAGCCAGCCTGGGATGGGGAAACAGGAAATCAAAGGGGGGAAATCCCAACGCTCCCTTCCTTGCCCACCCCACGCACGCCGGCTCCCGCGGGAGGGATTTTGCTGCAGGTCGCGGAGATCCGGGCTTGGCGATGGTTTGGTGTCGAAGTGTGGAATCTTTCAGGCCAAGACACGACTTCCTGGCACTCATGGCCATGTTTAAGCTGGGTTTTCTCCGCCGCTCTTTGATGTAGACTCAGCTTTGCTCGTGGCTTTGTGGCTTATCTACATCCCTAATTTCACTTTTCACTTCTTTGCTGATTTGGGTGAAGATCCCTCCTGCTTAAGTGATGAGTCACTTTTGCTTGGATGAAAATTTGCATTTTTTTTTTCCGCAGGGGCACTTAGGAACAGGTTAAATGAACCATTTAGATGATTGAGAGAGGGAGATGCCAGGGGAAGTGGTAATGTGTGCTCTGCTATTTTGTTCCTCTGTGCTTCAGATTGCTTTTATTCATTTAATTCCTTAGATGGGTATTGCTGAGCAGTGCCTCCCTCTGCATTGCCTCCCTTTCCTGGGTTCCTTGGGCTGAATTGGTTGGAATTCATTGATGGATTTGAAATTGTTGTTTTCCCTATAGTGCTGTGCCATCTAACAGTAAAATCCATGTTGTAATTCCAGGAATTGTCAAGGTGGACTGAACAGTTGAGCGTGCACAGAAAGATGCACGTAGGAGTCTTCAAGAAAGAAAGATGAGGTGTTAGAAAGTAGAAAATGAAACTTTCAAATATATTTTTTGTTAATTTTCTCAAGTGGAGCAAGTGGTTTTTAGGAGGGAAATATAGTTTAAAAAATCCTTAAGTGAGAAACATACTGAATTTTAGAATGTTTCCAAGGGGCAGGCAATCTTTCCACATCTTTGTGAGATTTATTGTGGGAAGAAGAATTGTTTATTTTTTTTCCGTGATGTGCTGGACTTCAGGTGGGCACACGAGTTACAAAGGGAGGAGCTGAGGGGCATAATCTGACTTTGAATCCGAAATAAGGAGGGGAGATTTGTTCTTATCCCAAATACCATCCCAAGAGACAAAGCTCTCACCTGCCAGTCTGGAACGAGAGGTTGAAATAACTGAACCATTTGGTGTGAAGATGATGTCAAACCATCCCCAGGCCAAGTCTGTCCTGGGGAAGAAGGACCTGTTGAAATATCGCTTATTAGGAGTTTGATGCTTTTCAGCTGTAGTTAATTCTGAGTAAATGGTGTATTAATAATTGGGTTAAAGCAATTCTTCTCATGGAAATGTAGGTTCTTGCCTGGCCTATTTACTGGAATATCAGGGGCTGGCCTATTTTGCAGGTGTATTCCTCTCACAGGATGCATAAATCCTGTCTCGCAAATGGGAAGCTGAGGCTCGGAGGGGAGAGGTGGCCTGAAAAAGGATAAACAAGGCACGACGGGCATTTTAGGGACTGGGAGGAGGAGGAGCCTTCTAAATATTAGGCTCAGATTCCTCGTGGCACGGCCGTTTGTGCTTCCAGCATCTGGATTGTCGCTGGTTCTGGATGGATGGTTTGGGTGGGGATGGGTGCGCACGGAGAAACGCACGCTGAGGAGCCGGAATAGGCTGCAGCGGTGAGGGGGTGTTTTGGGAAGCGGGGTTTGTTACCAAACAGCCTCTCTGCGTGGGCACTCCCCGCGCGTGCTTCCCAAAACCCGGCCTCTCCTTGCTCTCCTCCCGTTTCTCGGCCCCCGGCAGAAGCCGCATCGCGCCCATCCGCGCCAGCCCGGAGCGGGCTCCCAAAGCCATTTCCCCGCAGCCGCGGGAAGCTCGGCAGCGCTGCCGAGGTGTCACCCGGGGGAGGGAGGGGGCGTTCGAGCAGCCCGAGCCCTCTTTAACTGCATTTGCAGTGATTTGCTTCACGCGGGAGGAAGGCGCGGGGTTCTTTAGCATTATTGATCCCTCTTGACTTATCGGGCGCGGGAGATGCCGTTGACCCTGGCACCTTGCCGGAGCAGACCGGCCCGTCGTGTGGTGCTGCCTGGCTTTGTCCTTGCTCCCAGTCAATTCCTGTTTTACTCAGCAGATGTCTTTTGTTCCCGACAAAGATTGCTCATCCGATTGTCCGGGGTTAGCGGGTGTGCCCCATCCCGCCCGGGGTCTCGGGGCCCGGCCCTTCCCCGCCAGACTCTCCCCCTCCTTCCCCCAGGCTGGGAACACCAGGAGGAGCCTGCTTTGCTTTGGGTTTTTTTTTTTTATTCCTCCTCCTTCTCCCCAGGGGTCTGGCTGGATTATTTCTGAAGCTGGTTTCTTTCTTCTGTGAAAGTAAGCCAGGGAAAATAGATTTCATTTTTTTTGGTAGGGTTTCTTGGGCAACACCTGGGTCCCACCTTGGCTAAATCAGCATCAATCCCTCCTCGGTTTTGATGGAAATCTGGCCCACAACATCTAAATAAATTGGGGTTTTGGGGGGATGGTTTTTTTTTCATTTGCTGCATGGTAATGCATTGCATCAATCTGCCTGAAGGGATGGGGGGAAAAATTTAGGGACAATGACAAGGATTTGTGTGGCAGCCTACAGGATTTGGGCGCCTGATGCACTTCTCTCTGGTGCCAGAATCTGCTGAATTCAGCGTTCCAATCCAAAAAGACAAATCCCTGTAAACCGGGGATTGCAGTGCTTTGGGGGCCTTTAGGGCATCGGGGGACCTTGGGGCTGCACTGCCACAAGTGAGAACTTGGGGATGCTGCAAAAGCAGGGCTCTGGCAGCTGCAGGGTGTCCTGGAATGTGTGAGTGAGGAAAATGGGTGTAGGGGCAGGCGGTGGGCAGCAGAGAGGGAAGGATGACTTGTGGGGCTGCAGCCTGGGGCAGGGAAAGCTGATAAATTCGTAATTATCTCGTAATGACTTCAGAGTTCAAGGTTTCCCCTTGAATTCCAAGATTTTGGCAGTATAATTTGAGACTTTTGCTCCTTGTGGGGTACGTGAAATCCAGGCCAGTCCAGGGATTGGGTTCTCGCCCACTTGAGGAATGACTGGGAAAGTTTCTGCCCAATTCTTTCTGTGTGCTGCGTTGCCTTTTCTCTCCCCAAAATTAAGAAAAAGAAGAATGGATGTGGTTTCTGCAGCAGCCCCCACAGCCAGGCTGTTTGTCAGCATTTTGCTGCTTTATTGGAACTTTACTCGTGGAACCTGAATCAGGTCCACAAGAGCTGCTCAGAGGCCCATTATTTTCCATTATTATTCCTTTTTGTTCCAGCATTACTTTTTCTCAGGAACTTCTTTTTTTTTTTTCTTTTTAATTTAGTGTGGTTTCACTTAAACCCACACTTTTCCTCCTAAAACCACCATAAATTACTCTGTTACCACCTCGCCTCACTGACTGCAGCTTTGTTCACATGGGATTCTTGGAGAGGAGGGGATATTTTTTTTTTTACCCTGTCACCAGTGGGAATTGGAGTGGGGAAAGGGCAAATTTAAATTAATAAAAAAATCTGTTAAAGGGAAACTGCTTCTGGTGTTAAAGCCGCCTTTTGGTCAGTCCTGTATGTGATCCCCCTCTTCTGGTTGTCTGTGGAATTGGATACGGAGGGAAGTGGAGACGAGCCCAGACAATGGGATTTGGGCAAATCCGCTCATTTTCACCCTGCTGGTCGAAAGAGCTGTTCGGAATGACGGGGCAGGATGCGATTTTGCTGTGTTTTGTATTCAGCCCGGTGGAAGATGTGCTCCGTGTGAAGCTCATCCCAGCTATATTCGACCTGACTCTATTTTCAGTGTCTCTTGCAGCTGGGGGGGGACCGGTTTGTGCCTGTGAGAGGTCAGGGTGTGAAATGCGAAATGCCACCTGTGTGGTGCGGTCGTGCTTTACTTTTCATTTGTCTGTGTAAAAATGCTGGTGGGAAGGAGGCAGTTCTAGAGCCAGTCCCGGGGTGTCCTCAGGAGGGGCCGTGCGAGGCAGGAGCGAAAAACAGGCAAGAAAAAAAATCCCACCAGGTGCTGCGGATGGTCCTGCTCGCAAGGAGCAAATCCACGATGGAACGCGGAGGGGGGAAGTGAGATGGGAGATCAGGCTTGGAACCTCTGGGCTGGGATCATTGCAGTATTCTTCTGGGTGTAGGAAAAAAGGTTTTATTTCAAAGCCAAGTTTATATCCATGTCCCAGCTCCATCTTCCAGAAACCGAGTCCCATCGTGAAGGTCGTTGAGCTACAAATGTGTTCCTGGCTAATTGTCCAGCGTTTGCCATCTTGCTCCATGATATTCCCTTCCTCTTTGCAGCAGTAACCACACTGGAGTTCATAACCTCTACCCAGATGTTTTAGAGGAGGCAGGAAAGTATTCAGGGGAAGGTGTTAAATTACAAACTGGGGTTGGATGGAAAAGGGAACTAAAAGCAGAGAGAGATCACAGAATTCCCTCCCTTCCCAGCTTAAGGAAGCAGCATTCCCTTACTGCGACCCATCCTTTCCTGGGAGAAAGATGGGATGAAGATTTTCTCTCTTCTCTTGTCCTTTCTGGGCTCAATTTACTCCAGTTCCTGGTGCTGGAGATTGAATGTGGAAGTTGGACCCACTGCTGAGCATAAAACGAGTTGGGGGATCTTCCTGGAGCCCGGATTCTTCTGGAACAGAAAAGTCTCCCCTGTTTCCCGGGGCTGTAGGAAATGCTGACCCCAAAATGGAGATGGAGGGAGGTTGCTCCTGGCTCTGTGTGCGCTCCTGTCGCTCAGGGAGCTGTCAGACGGGAGCTGGTTTCACAGTTGTGTCAACTGGGGGAGACACGTTTTCCTTAATGCAGTGGGAGATGAGTTTTGAGAGGTGTGAGTGCCAAAGCATCCAGAAAGTTCTGCAGGGGAGCTTTGTCCCCCCAGAAGTGTCCTCTTGGCCTTGGCTGGGAGGAATCAGCTACAGGCTGATAAATGGTTTGGACTCGGGGTGATGAGACCATGGCATGAGCGTGTCTGAAGTCACCTCACCCCTCTGCTTCTCCTTCTCCCTTCCCCTTGCCGTGCCCAGCGATCTAAATATCGAAATCTGGGCCAAATGGTGCCTCTGGGAAATGCCAACATGCCGGGAGCTCTCGTGTCACCCTCAGAGCTGGACCTGCTGCTCTTAAATCAGGCGCCCGACACCTTCTGGGGGAGCAGCGTGGGAAGGGACGAGTCAAAAACTGCCGCAGCCCTGGGCTCTGCCCCCGTGGATCCACCTCCCTTTCTGCTGGGAACTTTCCGAGGAGTAATAAATTCACTCTGGCTCTGCGCTGAATGCAAAATTGATCAGACTGCGGGAGCCAGGGGGGATCAATTCGGGGCTGCGAGCGCGCTGGAGGCGCGTGCGCCGTGGGCAGCGCGGCCCGGGGTGTGCCCTGCTCTCCATTTGTCCCCTCTCCCTGCTCCCTCCTCCTGCCCCGGCCTGAGGATGCCACTGGAAATGGATTTTTTTAATGAAATCCAAAGGTGAAGCGTGGCATTAGGCAGCTCGGAGCCATCTGTCCTGTCAGGGCTCCTGTTGGAGGGACGGGGTGGGTATTTGGGGTCGGTCATCAGTGAAGAGCCTCGGAAACTGCATGGAAGGTGTTTCCCTCTGCGTGAGGGAAATTTTCCTTTGTTTTCCCTACAAAACCCGTCAGGTTCTCCTCCCCTGACGGAGGAATCAGAGTTGCACGTGTGCTGCACACGTTTTCCAGCCACCCAGGAGCCACATCCTGCCAAGGTGCTGAATCATTCCTGAAAAACCCTGGGCACCTGCAGCATCCCCCATGGCACATGGAGAGAGCTCCAGCTTCCCGGAGCCAGGGATGGCCTTTAAACCCTCCCAATGCAATCAGGAAAGAAAGCAACAGATGCTGAGTCATCACCCAGCGCTTCTGCACCGCCGTGTTCACCCCAAAAAGCTGGAATTGGGTTGGCTTTCCTTAGCTTGGGAAGCAGGAGAGGATAGGAGGGTGTTAAAAAAAAAAGGGGGGGCAGAGTTAAGGTGGTTTTGGTAACCTCTGGGTGATTTTCAGCACTGCTATGTCTTTGAGTGTGTATATATAAGTGTATATATTTATTTTTTATTGTTTTCCCTTTGTCTTTTTCATTTTAATCTCTCTCAGTTACTGCTTTTTGTTTTGTTTTTCTCCTTTTGTATTTTGCTGCAGTCTGCAGGCAGCTTCTCAGGCATGGCAGAATCACGTAAACTGCTCTGAAGTCAAAAGCAAAAAGAGATTACATTGTCCTCCTCCTTTATTTCACGGATGCTCACAATACCTTGAAGAAATCCCAGAGTTTTTTTTTTTTTGGAAGGGATTCAACTCCCGGCCTGCAAACGGGGCTGTTTGGCTTTCCAAGGGTCGAGCTGCATCTTCCTTTTCTTGTTTCAACCTCGCACCAGGGCGAAGAGCCCCTGTTTTGAGCTCATGACAAAGCCCCCCCAAGCCCCTCTCCTCTCCCCGAAGAATCAATCAACCCCAACTAATACTTTAATGACTCCTTTTCCTACCAAGGAAACAAATTCGGGATCGCACACACAGAGACACACACACACGCACACACACGAACAACAACAAAAAAATTCTATTTTTTTTTTAAAAAAAAAAAGAGCTAGAGGCTGAGGAGGACCTCGTCTGGTCAATGAAAGAAAGAGACGGATGTCTGGTGCCATGGCAATGGAGCAGGGATTACTTTGCACTGGAAAATAGGTTCTTTTTTTTTTTTTTTCCCCTCTTTTTTTTTTTTTTTTTTTTTTTTTGGTTTTTTTTTTTTTTTTCTCTCTGTCCTGCACTTGCCAGCCTGACACCCAGGGCGAGCGCGGCGTGGGGAGCCGGCGGCGTGGGACGCGGCCGCGCCTCCCGCGCGTCNGGCAGCTAAGAGTTGTCACCGAGTCTGAGAGGCCCATTTAGAGGAAAACGAGCCTCTGAGGAGAATTGAATGCTTGCTTTCAGCGGCTGCCGCTTGAACAGTCTGCTTTGCTTTTCGGGCAAGGCAGGATGCAAACACCCAGATTTGTTTGGAGCACTCTCCCAGTCCCTGTGTGTGTGCATATGTGTGTGTGTGCAGAGCCATGAAAACCCGAGGAGCTGGGTGCAGGCTGGGAGGAACGAGCGTTAATAACAAAACTGCGTTTCACTGCACAAGCTCCTCAGCCTGGGCTGAGCTGCTGGGTGTGATTCCACGAGAACTGACCTCTGGATGGGTCTGATTTGGGGTGCATTTAGCGTTTTCGTGCCACCAGGCTGGGGTTTGACCAAGATTAATTCATTCCATTGAATGCAAGTCGAGATATTTTGTGACAAAAGGTATTTTTTTTTTTTTTTTGGTGGAAAAGGCTGATTTGTGGAAAAGGAGATTCTTCACTGGGATTTTTTTCCTTCTGTGCTGCTCCCTCCCTACCCCCAGCTCTGAATGTTTTGGGGTTGGTTTGTGCTTGTTTTTTGGGGCTTGTTTGTTTCTTTTTTGAACGAGTCACCAAGTTTCGAACTGAAGAAAATATTTTGGTCAAGGCTCTGTTGTTTGGAAAACTCATCTTATTTAACAAAGAAATTGGCCGGTGGGAACAAACCAAAGGGATGCTGTTTTCAAGGGAGGGTTTTTTTTGCTGCCCTTTGAATTTCTGAACTTTTAAAGTGTTTTTTGGCTGGGGTTTTTTGGTTTTTTTTTGTTACCTCTTGGGGTGAAGGAAAGGCTTCTTGCCTGTCTGCCAGCCAAGAGATGAAGGTGTTCTCTGATCTGTGAATCATCCACCCACCAGGCTCCAGGCAAGCAGGTCCCAAGTAGATTATTTAAAGCAGGTAAAATGGAATAAAAGACCTTGATGTGACTTTGCCGGGCTGGGCCAGGGAGTCCCAGGTGACACCTGGGGTGAATTCCCCTCAACTTCCCACCCCAGAATGCTCCTTCCCATCCCACGTGGGGTAGAACCAGGAGATAATTCCACCGCAAAATGGGATTTTTCAGTGCTTTGAGCTTTCCCTCATGGCCTTTGGGGGAACTGGGTTGATTTCTCCCATTTTAAGGACCGGGAAGTGCATTTATTTTGCAGTCTGGGTCATTTCAACGCACGTTTCACTGACAACAACAAAGACAGGAGTTGCAAAATATTTGCTGCTGTTCTGAGGTGCTGTTGCTTTTTCCCATGGTGAAACTGCCTCGATACACGAGCCAGAATTTGTTTTTAAGATATGTTAATCTTACCCTACGCATGCCCTGCCTTTTGCACGGCAGGGCCACATGAAAGCCTTGAAATCCTGCTGTAATTTTTCGTGCTCTCTGTCCTTTCTGGGCTGAGCCGGTGTTCTGAGCTCTGCCGTTGTAAATGGAATGTGTCTCCTTTCTCCTGTCTGCAGTGAAAAATAGCTCCTCTCTTTGATCTTCCCCTCGTTTGCTAAAAAGTAACCAAAAATAATCCCCCCCCCCCCTTTTTTTTTTTTTATGTCGGGGGGGTAGGTGGTGAAATGTGCCAGGATTAAAAAAATAAATGTGACCCTCCTTCTCAGCGATTACGAACTGTGAAACAGAAAATCTCTGTCCAGGTAAAAAATTTGAGTTGTCATAGCAACAGCAGGATGGCTATTTATTTTTGGATTTCCATTTTCACTGATTTATTTAACACATTGACAATCCATTTATAATGAAGAGGAATTCAAGAGGGTTTTTGTTTCTGCCTGGGTTTATACCGAGCCAAGGTTGGGTTACTTTTCACCAGAGAAAATAAGCAAAGATAAAAGAGGTAAATAAAAAGGAAACCTTGTGGCTTTCGGGGGCTTTTCTTGTAGGCAAATACGGGCGCACGGGAGAGTGAAATCACGACTGACTTGTTTATTTTGTCTTTCAGTGCTGTAAAACAGAACAAAGCTTTGAGTGCAGGGCAGCTGGGAGGCACAGGAGCCACAGATGCTCACCTCCACCTGCCCTTGTTGCGTGCCCAGGCTGCCAGGGAGGGGTCAGCAGAGCCTTTGGAAGCGGCTCCTCGGCTCCATCTCGCTGCAGGAGCCAGGGAGAGCCCCGAGGCCAGGGATAAAATCCGCATTGCTCCTTTTGGTGGTGAGCTCTGTGCTCTCAGTGCTGCCTCAGGCTCGGCTTGGCCCTCTCTCTGCAGTGTTTCTGTGCAGCCAAGCCCTGCTCCGGGGCTCGGGAGGGTCCGCTGGGGTTTGGGGAGCCCAAACGCGCATTTTGGTTGGGTCCCCAAAATGACCGAACTGGTCTTGCCTCATTTTTGGGCTGTTTGTGCCAAAACGGGCTGAGCTTTTTTCTCGGGAGGGGATGGTTTGCCAGGCCAGGAGCCCCTCGGCCAGGGGATGCGTCCGGAAGGTTTTGTGCCTAAAGATTGGAGCCATCCCTGGATCCAGCTCTGGATCCAGGCAAACAGGCACCCACAAAGCCAGGGGTGCCTGGGGATTTTCCTGCCTCACAGCAGTGTGAGTCGGAGCCCTTGGACAGCAGGGAAATGCAGCAAAGCACCCAGGAAATCCCTGGAACTCAGGAGTTCTTGTGTACCTTCCTCCCTGGAGGTTCAATTTCTGTGCATGCCTTTGCCATCACATTTACCTGCCACAGTTAAGCCAAAGCTTCAGCGTTTGGTGACTTGAAAACCTCAGAAGGTTGGGAAGTTCAGGGCAGATTTTGCAGGAGGGAGAGGTGAAATCCAAGTGGAATAACCCGGAGAGAGCAAACCCAGCAGGTTCCTGCTGCAGAACCTGTCTGGGAACGTGGAGATGAAGCAAATCTCTGCCTGGGTTTTCTCCCAGCCTGGGTTTTCTCCCAGCCTGTGTCCCTGCAATTGCTCTGCAGAGTGGCTCCTCTCTGGGATTTGTTTCTTGGGGTGGATTTGGGTGACTGAGATGGATGGCTTTAAAAGAACTCTGTGAAAATTGTGAGCCTGGCAGATACTGGGAGAAATCTCCAGTGATTTTCCCCTGTTACTGCTGGTTGTGGCATCAGTCTGGGCTGGTTTTCCGGACAGGAAGGCAGCACCTGCCCAAAGTGTTGCACTTTTTGAGGCCAAACCTGTTAATTTGTGAAGCACGGGCTTGGTTTTTGAACGAGGCGCTCCAGGAAAAGGTGAGGTTAGGAGAAAGAAAATAAAATCGAGTGTTATTTCTGGCTGGGATCTTGAGCCTGGAGGGAGGAGAGCGTCCATCAGCGCTCCCCCCATTTCTCCTGGCGGAGCATCCAGCTCGCAAATTGTCTTTTGGGGGCTGGGAGTTGGGGGGAAGGGTGGGAAAACCCAAGGAATCAACTTCCAGACATAAATACAATATGGACAAGTCATAAACATTATTAAAGCAAGTCTATCCCTGCAGGGCAGGTTTTTGCTCATAATGCTTTCCTGATTGCGCTTCCGCAGCGCTGGGGAAGTGAATAGCGGCTGATTATCCATGGCCCGTGATCTACAGCAGCGGAAAACTGCTCCCTTTGTGTGCCGGGGGGAACTTTGCATATTTACTGCCAGGGAACAGCCATCCTGCCCCTCGGCCCCGCCGCAGATCCACCGTGGGGCCGATCCCGGCCGCGGCGCCGGCCACGGGGGGCTTTGTCTGGGGCTCCCCCGTGGCCGCGGCGAGACCTGCCCTGTTTGTGGGCTCCGATGGGCACGGCAAAGAGTGGGCCCGGGGCTGGGATCCCAGCCCAGGCTGAGGCACCAAACTCTTTGGGGAGCGGGCGGGTCAATGGACGGGAGCTGTTGCTGCAAAGGCAGAATACAGGGGGAAATAATAATAGTAATAATAATAGTAAAAAGGCTCTGTGACATATTAACAAAATTTTGATCGCTAATTTCTTTTAAAAAAGCCCAAAACCTGAGAGAAATCCAAGCCTTTTTACAAAATCCTTTCTTGGAGCCCGTTGTCCAGCTCATCTGAGGTATCATGGAATATGCTGAGTTGGAAGGGACCCCCGAGGATCAGAAGTGCCACTGATTTTGTTCAATATCCCATGTACGGTGTGGCACTGCTCACTGGGATGATGATGATGATAATAATAATAATAATAATAATAGTAGTAATACTCTCTGACATATTTACAGAATTGTCACAAATTTCTTTTAAAAAAGCCCAAAACCTGAGAGAAATCCAAGTCCTTTTACAAAATCCTTTCTTGGAGCCCGTTGTCCAGCTCAGCTGAGGTGTCACAGCATACCCTGAGTTGGAAGGGACCCCCAAGGATCAGAAGTGCCACGGACTTGTTCAATATTCTGAGCTGCTCACTGGGAGACTCCAAATCAGATCTGTGGTCAATAATCAGAAAAACAATCTGACTTTATCCAAAGATTGGTGTTGGCAGAACTACCCATGAAAGACCCCTTGTGCTGGATGCAGGCAGAGCAGCAGAGAGTTTTTAAGCAGATGCTCAAGGTGCAGCCGTTTCATTATTCAATTATGACAGAATTTTCCCCAACAACTTAATGAACATTCATTTGTGATGTATTAAACCATTTTTTCTGTTGAACATAAAGATCAGTGCTAGGAGCTATACATTCTGCGAGATAATTGCACCGTGTAATTCTGGTGCTTCAACAATTTATACTGAAATATTGATGGATATGTTCCAACATTCTTCTTCTTTTTTTTTTTTTTAATTCTTTCTGCAAGCGTATTTCATAATCTTTTAAATATCTCTCCCCTGAAAAATTTAATGTAAAGTACAAATCCTCTTATGTAAGAGAAGTTTAATGCATCTGGATGCTGCTAACCAAACAAAAGCATTTCAGAGCCATTTCTATTCTCAGAAATAGAAGAAATTGGTAACAGAAGGTATTGTAAATACGAATTTATGAGGAATATGTAATAGCAGAAGGGCATGACTAAGGAAAAGTTCAGGGCTCCCCTTTAATATCAGAAGTAGAAAATATCTTTCCTGATTTTTCTTTAGCATAACTAAGAATAAAAAACCTTTTCATTTTCCAGTAGGAATTTATGCTAAGTGACATTTTGCATCATCCCCTCAGGAGAGGCCCTCTGGAGTCCTGCCGTGTGTGGTTCCAGCACTGGCCCAAGCCTTGAATCAAGACACTGAGGTGCAGTGGGGTTGTACAGAGCAGTGAGGAGCATCCCAGAGAAGGAACCTTGCTCAGAAACAGGGCCTGGAACAGTTCATTCCAGGGGTTTGAGTGTTTGCTGTGAGAATCAAGCTGCAATTAAACAAATAATAGTCATTAATTAGTAGTCAGGATAAAGGATTTGGTTGTGAATTTATACAACCTGTGCTGAACACTCTTGGGTTTGCTGTAGGGGGAAAGTGTTGGAAGGTTGCTGAGAGCTTTGCTTTACCCGCTGGGGTTAATTGGCACAGAAAAGTTGGGGGTTTACCTGTAACGTGCCCTCGGTTCCTGGTGTGGGAACAAAACAGAAACTGCAGAGAAAGACCTGTGAGAGCCATAAACGCTCCCGGAATCTGTGCCAGTGCCCTGCTCAGGTGTGACCTGCCAGTGCAGTTTCTGTGTCTGGTGATCTGGGCTTGTTGCTCCCCTGAGCACACCCTGCCAGGATGGTTTTCTGATTACCTGCAGAATTCCCTTTCCTACCTTTGTCTCTCTTTTGGTGCATCTTTCCTGCACTTTTTCTCTGCCCCATCCCTGGGAATGTCCAAGGCCGGGCTGGGCGGAGCTCTGAGCTCCCTGGGCTATGGGAGGTGTCCCTGTCCCTGATCGGGAGTGGAACCAGATCATCTCTAAGGTCCCTCCCAACCCAGGCCATTCTGTGGTTCCTGCTGAAGATTTAAGTAGGACTTGTCCAGGTAATAATCCTGAACCCTCCTGGCTGTCCCCAGCCGTGTCCTGGGAAATCTGATGGCTGGCAGTGAGCCACGGATCAGCCTTTTCCCCTTCAGCTCCTTCCCGAAGCCCACAGGATGCTCTCTGTGAGAATGTGACATTCCCTCACCAGGAGCTGCCCCGAGCCCCTCATTCCGTGTCACGCAGGTCTCCAGGAGGAATCAGATCCTAAAGAGTGCCAGGCCAGCTTCAGGGTCCTAATCCCAGTGTCCTGAGCCCGTTCTCCACTGGAGCTGCTGGGCATTGCTGCAGCCTTGCCCTGGCAGCAGAGATGTTGCACAGGCAGTGCCCACCCAGGGCTATTCTCGTTGGGCTGGGTGCCATCCTTTCTGGGCAAGGGTACAGATCATGTCCTGAGCTGTGCCAGACACGCTGGTTGTGCCTCATTTCTGCTTGTGAGCCTGGCTGAACAAAAAAAAGGAGCTCTCTCTGTGTATTTATATCTGTACCAGGGGTGTTCGTGCATAATCTGACACCTTGGGATGGTCCTGGGGGACGATAACGAGGCACCCAGTGCTGCACAACGTGTTTTGGCACCAGGAAGGGGTGGCAAACCCCGTGCCCGCCTTTCCTCCTGCAAGCCTTCGTGTTTCTTTTTGGCACATCCCCGCAAGGAGGAACAAGATGCAAAAATCCTGCCAAAGCTTCTTGTAGAATAGATGACATTTATATTGTTATGCAGTTTGCTGATCTAAACATACCATTGCCTTGCCTTGATAGCCCAGGGCAAGTGCTAATCAGCTTGTTTGGTGGGCACCCTGCCATCTGAAAGGGGGACACAAATAGAGACAGTTTGTGCATCATCCACCAGCCTTGCAGGAACACGATTCCCAGCTGAGAGTATGGAAATGTGTCTGTCTCCTGAGCGTGTGCATGTTGGCATGGAAAAGAGAAGTGACAGCGTTAAATATAATGTTTTTGGAA
Organism: Gymnorhina tibicen; assembly: GCA_013399875.1. Classification (NCBI taxonomy): domain Eukaryota; kingdom Metazoa; phylum Chordata; class Aves; order Passeriformes; family Artamidae; genus Gymnorhina; species Gymnorhina tibicen. The sequence continues at coordinate 996,465 of VXAZ01005851.1, forward strand.
TAAATCAGGGTTGTATTTCGTGGCTGCTCCGAGCTGGCTTTCACTATGTAGGTCACTGGTGGAAAGGATGAAAGCTCTGGGGGTCACCAGATTGGATCAGCTGAGCTGAGATCCCGTGGGACTGCTCTGCACGAGGAGCTCTGCTTCTCCCTTCACCCTCTGGGGCGTCACCAAAGGCTGTTTGGCCTCACAGGTAACAGGGAAGATGAGGAGTTGGGGTTCCTGCATTTTCTTCCGGGCAATTTGCCCTCTCCGTGTGCCCGGCACCACCTCGAGTGCGTTCCAGGACTTGGGTTTCATTGGTGTTTCGGGATTAAGGACTTTAATCAGGGATTGCTGGAATGGTGGAATCCACTCAACTGGAGTGCTGGGATGAACAGATGGACGGATGGACGGATGGACGGACGGACGGACGGACGCAGCTCTCTGACAAAGGCATCGGTGGAGAACAAGGAGAAGGGGTTGTGTTTTGTGCCGAGGAGGAGCAGCAGGTGCTGGGATGCTGTGGCTCGGGAGCAGAGAGGCGAGGGTGTTGTGGGTGCCAGCTGTGAGGGGCCTGAGTGAATGAAGCTGCCTTCAGACCCCTGGGAAAAACCCTTCTGTCGCTCCAAGGGAAATTCCGGTTGGATTTAAGGGGAGGAGGAGGAACCCCAAACCTGGGAGAGCGGTGCAGCTCGGGGAGGCTGTGGCATCTCCAGCCCTAAGGATCTTCAGCGCTCGTGTGGCCACCAGCAGATCCCACTTTCAGCGAAGCCGTGATTTGAGAGGTGGTTCAGGTGACTTCCAGCCGTCTTTTACACCCTCTGCACTATTGTTCTACAGAGCTCTGCGACTCTCCTGAGATTTTCTGGGTTTGCAGGAGATGAGGTGCAGCCTCTCCATCCTCATCCTCACTTCCAGCGGCATCTGAAGTGCCCTCAGTGCCATTCCTTGCCTTCATTTGCCTGTTTGATGCGCATCCCTTCCCTCTTTCCGTGCACCCCTTTCCCATTTGCTTGTTTGTCCCTCAGAGCGGATTTTTATGGCCGTGTTTTGGGGAGAACTCGACCTGTGGGTGTTGCATAGAAACAATTACCTTTCAAAACCCCTGAAGATGGGCTGAACGTGGATACTTGCATGAAATAAGGGGGGACTCTGCTTGTGCAAATAGAACTTGAGTTCTTCCTGGTAATCTGGCCCTCATCCCAGCCTTTTTGAAGGATAATCATCGTTCCAAGAGAGGTTTTCATGGACTGTAGCATACACGTTATATTTCACTGTGTAATGGAACCTTCCCTACACTCAAGGAAAACAATTTACAGAGCTAATTGCTGAACTCTGCAGATATAATCCTTTAAATGGGTTCTGTTAGATAAGAGTTTATGTTAAAAAAGAAGAAATGTTCTAGAGGAAAATTATTGTTTAGGGAACATTGATTTGCATGAATTAATGTTTTCACTTCAGCTGAGAGTTAAAAATGGATACTTAAGCTAAGCCCCATTTTAGGGTAACATCAATGCTTCGTTAGTTCTGGTGAGAGCTGAAATCCATTGTTTGTTTGCTTTTTTGTGCCTTCAAACTTCAGCTGGCACGGGGTCAGACCGTCCCGAAGATTTCATTTTTCGAATTAAACGAAACAAAACAAAACAAAAAAAAAGCCCCGCATGGACTCCGAGATGGGAGGATGGCTCAGAGTTCTCTTTGTTACTCACTGCTTCAGTTTAGACAAAGCTCTCCACCCTCCTGTCTCAGCCTACTTATCAGGGAAATTAGGGGTGGTGTTAATGATCTTACCTGACACGGCTGTGGCAGGAACGAGCTGATGAATATTTGCACAGTACAATATTTGTACAGAGGTGCTGCATCACTCGTGCTGCAGGAGCAGCCATCTGTCACATCTCCCACATTTGAAGTCTGCAAGGCGCATTTGGGGCTGGGGTAACTTTTGTGGAACTCGGGGTTTGGTCGCTGTTTTTGGGGTTTAGGTTTTATTTCAGGATTTAGCCCAGGTCTGAGCCTGCTGCCAGTTCTGTGTAGTCCCTATAATCTGGGCTGTGGCACAGAGCGAGAGGCTCAGCGCTGTTTAGAAGGTGTTAATAATGAACTAGACACAATATTTAATTTAATTTAGATCCATTTTCTCCCGTGTAGCCGAGTGCTGGTGGCAGACTGAGGGAGAAGGAATAAACCCCAGCATTTTAGAGCCACCCCGTGGAACTCAGGGTACGTGGATTTGTTTTCCATGGTTTTCTTTAATTATCCTGCAATTTCTGCGTGGTGCTTACCTTGGTTATATTCAGAGGAAGGTTTCGGAATCATGGATATCCAAAGAGGAAGAAATTAAGGAAAATATTCACACTGAGGCTACTCCCAGCACCTGAGGAAAATCTGGAGATGGTTTCTAATTCCACCATGAATTTCCCTCTTTTCCAGGGTCTGCCAGTGCTGGTGAAGTCCCTCTGGAGAGCTACACAGAGAAGCTGCCATCCCAAATCCAGCTGCTCCTTCCCACTGGCCAACAGCCTGAGGAGGAGCTGTTCAGAGGTGAGATGTTCCATCCTGGTACCTGGAGGGATGAGCCTTTTGTTCCTTGTGCCAGCTGGGAATTGAAGTGAGAATTAAGAGCTCAGGAACTTTTTAAACTCTGATTTATCTGTCTAATGTTTGTGCTGTGATATATCACACAAATCCTGTGCTGCTGCTTGGTTACGGCGACCGGTTTTTCACTTGAAATTGAGGAACTGGGTAATCTTTAAGAACCCAAATCATTCCACGATTCTGTGAAATTCCTGGGTGCAAAAACACACATTAAGTGGAAAACAGGACTTGAGTCTCATTAGATCATTAAAAACTCCCTTCATTTTATTTGCCACCCACCATCCTGCTCAGAAAACTGGATTGATTTTTGAAGTCCTTAATTAAGGATGGGAATTTTGTGTCAGGCAGATGCTGTCGCTTTCTCCCAGCCCTTCCAGCAAAAATCCACGTGCATTTTGGTGCCTTGGGCTCCGAGAGTGGAGGATGGGTTTGAGCAGCATCTCCCTCCTGGGACCTGCAGTCAGATGAGTTTGCATGGGCCAAGTTTAATCCCAAAGTTCCAGCACAGGAAGAACCCCCTGAAAGCACCAGGAATTGCTGCAGGGTTTGGGCAGTAAACACAGGTTAGGACAGTCTGGGTATTTGCTTTAATCCCCTCTGGTGCTATTTTGAATTTGCTGTGTTCCTACTTGCTAAACCACTTTCCTTTTCCGCCCTGTTTCCCCGTGGCAGGAGGAGGAGGAGGGATATTCTGTGAGCTGGAAAAGTGCCACGTGCTCCGGAGTGGTGCCACTAATTCCTGCAGGGCTCCTGAACCGAGCACTGCCACTCTCAAACACCGAACCTCTCCTGGGATTCCCCACGGAGATCCCCACCCTCCTTCCAGGCAGGGCATGGCCCAGGTGACAGGATTTAGGTTCCTGGAGGTTTGAGAGGATGAGGGAGTTGAGATTTAGGGGCTCCTGCTCCTTTGGGCTTGGCAGGAGGGATTCAGGGAGCCTAAATATTGCCAATATATTGACAAAAAATCGAGAGTGCAAGTGCATCCTTGAGCTGGATGGAGCTCTGAGCCACCTGGGATAGGGGAAGGTGTCTCTGTCCGTGGAGCTGGATGAGCTGTGATGTCCCTTCCAACTCATTCTGGGATTCTATGAGGCTTGATTTATGATTTTTTAAGTTATTTTGTTTGTTTCCTCTCAGCAGAATGAAATATTCCAAGGGTCTCGCTGCCATTCTGCCACAAGTTTTGGTGTGGTTCAGCAGGAATTCCTGGGGGGAAAATCTCCAGAGCCGTCACAGAGTGAAGCCTCTTATGGAGGAGTAAACAAATCTCACTCCTACTTTTTAGTTTGGGGGTTTTTTTTTTCCCCCCCCTTTTCCCTTGAGCTGAAATTTGGGGAAGTCATTTTCATGTCAGGTGGTGAGGCTTGGAACCAGCAGGGAAAAAAAAACCTCTCTGGTGTCTGCTTGTTTCTTAGGTGCACCACAGTGCCCACAGCTCCTCTCACCACTCCCAGAGAAAGTTTGTGTAAGTCCTAAAATAATTCCATGCCTCTGGCCCACAAATATCCCCGTTTGGTCAGCCTTATATAGAGTAATTGCTGTTTGACATGGCACCGCAGCTGGGGCCGGGCTTATTTTGGGTCAGGAGATATAAAAAGCTGTTTGTGAAGAAAAAAAAGATATATATATATAAATAAATAAGATGCCTGTGTTTGTTGATCTGTCGTCCTAAACAAATGAGCGCAGGGAGTCGTTAATTCGCTGATTCTTTTTTATTTATTTTGCTTTAAGGGTCATTTGTGAGAGCATTGGTTTGGTACCAAAGGCATCCAGCCTGGCTAATTCAGAGCCGTCTCCAATTACCAAAATCCTAATTATTCTGGGGCGTTGTGGTGATATTGGGACAGCTTTGTGGGTTGGCACAAACCCAGGAAAAGGAGTCAAGGCTTAACCATGGGAAATTCATTTTCCTGAGCAGGTGATGGGTGGGAAGAAACACCTTGAGGGAAAGGTCTGTCCTCCAAATCCTTGGATTTCTGAGCAGGCAGCTCATTCCCACAGCTCTGCGTGGTGTCAGGAGCATTTTTTCGAGTCCAACATCAAAGTCCCTTCTAATTTTAATACCTTTGAAATGCACATGGATATTTATACACATGGATTTTACATTCTGGTCATATATGGAGATATAGGAGTGCAGCCAGAGGAAGGGAAAACAGGACCATGTACAGACACGTGTCACTTCTCCTCTGCCCCCGAAATGCAGGTGCCTGTGTGGGAAACAAGTTGTGAAGCTGTTTATGGGACCAGAGCTCAGGAAGTTGGGATATTATATCCCCTTTTACAGCTTCCCATGCTGGGCTGGTGGTTTCGTCTCAAAAATTCGCATCCCACTGGATTTCACAGAAGATCCCAATATTTTTAGTCATCCTAGGGAGGAATGTTGTCCACTGGGATGGAGCAAGTGGCTCTGGATCAGGAATCAGGGGTTTGGTTGTCTTTTTTCTGCTGTTTTTATGGGCTGGGACAATCCTGAGCGCTCTGCTGCGCCTCTGTTTAACAGCAGAGTGGGATTGTAGCACCGAGTTACCTTGCCCAGAACTATTTCAGGGTGGAATTGAAGTTTGGAGAGCTTTTGGCATCCGAGGAACGGAGCGGTTCTGAGAAGTATTCCTGTGGTTTGGCTTCATTAACGATCCAAACTTCTTGAGGAGTTGTGTCCATGGGATGGGGCTGGGAAGCAAACCAGGAGCAGATAGGCAGGGATCGAATCCCTTCGTGGGCAGTTACACAACAAAGCAAGGAGGGCTGCAGCCCTGGGCTGATTTTTCCTGTCAGAAATTCCCAAATGCGCATGGAAAACAATTCTTTGTAACAAAAAAGACAAGAGAGCTGATATTTCAACGGCTTTTGAGGCAAGGCAGATCTGAAAAGGAATGAATTGGGGATTTTATCTTTTAAACTGGGAATCTGAAAGCAGGATGGAATCTGGGAGCAGTTCTTGGCTCAGGAGTGGCTCTCGGGTTTCTTGGCTCCTTGTTCTCCATCAGCTGTGCCAGGCAGGTGGGGAATGGAATCCTGGAATCCTGGGCCAGAAGCAGATCCATGCTGGTAAGGGAAATAGAGCTATGCACACAGTTTTCCCTCTGCTGGGTTTGGGGTTCCCGGCCAGGTATCCATCATATCGGATGGATATTGTCAATATCCATTGTGTTATTCCTTGTATTCATATTTATCTTCTTGCTGTTACTCCAGGTGCTCCATCCCAGCTCTGGCTTCTGCTGGATATTTCCACATTCCTGGTAAGAATCTGATTATATTTTTCCAACTGCAGCAAATCTGATGTGTCCAGGTAAATGTTCCTGTAGGAAATAACAGGAGGGAGAAAAGTTTGAGGCCAGGCTGTCAGGGGTGGAATCTTTTCCATTCTAAAATTACTCTGAGTGCTTTCATTTTATTTAAAAGGCTTTTGTTGATCAAGAAACCTTCATTCAAAGGCTCTGTCTTGAGTAGCTACAACAGGCTTAGCTCACGGTAGAAGTTCCTACTTGAGTTCATTTTTATCATCTTGGGTTTTGCCTAATTTCATGCTTCTCTTAAAGGTAACAGGGAAAGCCTCACATGGTGCAGAGATAGAAAATTAAGTGTAGCTTTCCTTCCAGCCCATTAATTCTCTTCCGTGGAGCTCTGAACCAGTCTGAGCACACAACTGGGAGGAATCAACACAGACTTCTCCACACTGCACAGGCTGCAGAAGGGAGCGGGTTTGTTTTGAAGCCGGGTTTTTAATGCATTTGTCCCAAGTCGTGGCCGTTTTTGGGAGCTCGGAACATTCCTGCTCTGCCTCAGGATGAAACTTAGATCATAGGAGCTGGAGAGAGATCCCAAAATATTTGAAGCTGTTAAAGTAACTGCAGACCTAATACAGAGCTGTTTGCTCTGAGTGAGGCCAAGCAGGGATTTGAATCTGATTTTTGTGCGTGCTCTTCTCTTCTCTCTCCTCCTTTCAACTCCAAGTTCCATCTTATATTAAAGAAACCATCCCCGGGGATTCCATAAAAATGCTTTATTTGGGTCAGACACTTTTATTTTAACTGACCTGGTGTTTTGTGTCCAGCCACCGCCACTCCTGAAACAAATAAATAGATTTAGCAGTGGAAATTTCCTGAGGAAATTTTCCTGTCCTGACCGACAATTTGTGTTATTTTACAGCAGTTTGGGTGAGAACTCTGCCTGAGTGTGTAGTGTGAAGGACAGAGAGCGAGGGGAACGTCCAGGATGGGAGAATCTGGTGTTTAGGGGACAGTGTCCATCCAAAGGATGGCTCTGCCGGGTTCATTGACCTCTTGCTGTCCTGGACAGAAAAGGAAACTCCAGTTTTTCTTCCGTAGTCCGGATGCTGACTCACCTGTGTGGGGAAGGAAAACAGCCACAGGGTTGGTGTTTCACTGGTGTCCCAGTGTGCCTGGGGATGGCTCATCAGCTGCTGGGCTTTGCTTTTCGAGTTACTCACCCCTCTCTTGGTGCCCCAGGTCTCCGCCAGCGCTGAGTAAGTTCTTTCTCCCAGTTTGTTCCAAAGCCAGTGGCAATATTTGGGTGTTTGGCCTTGGTGTCTCATTGATGCCCCGTGTCAATTCCAGCCTGTTTTGCTGGGAGCTGGAAATGTGTTCCAACTCCTCTGTCCCTTCCCTGTGCCTGCTCCCAAATCCTGACCCTCTCTGCGGGGGGACTGATGAGTTGTCCCAGTGCTGCTGTGTTTCACTGCCCACCACCAGGATTGCACCGTTCCCGAATTTCTGCAGCCTGGCCGTGCCCAAGCAGCACCGACTGTCACCAGCCATCCTGCTTCCACCAGGGAAGCTTTCTCTGGCTTTGGGGTGTGTTCCCACACTCTCTGCCTGCTCCAGAAGGCTTCCAGGTGCCTTCAGACTGAGAAACTCCCTAAAATCTCACTGGAGAGGGCATCGCTTACGGTGCTGGGATACTTTCCCCCATTGCCAGCAAGCACCGAGCTGGGGACACCAGTTCAGCCAGGCTACTGGGAAGAGGTTGGCTCTGCTCAGTGCCCAGGGAGGATGCTGATGGTCCTCGAGCCGTGCTGGCTGCAGCACCGCTGGTGCCAGCCTGCCACCCGTCCTCGCCTCCGTGGGCATGGCTCATTCCCGCTGCTGGGAATGCGGAGATACGGGCAGACAGGGCTGGAATGCAAATGCAGCCCTTGCACAGCCCTGTTCCCTCTCACAAGCTATCGATTCCGTGTCTGGCTGGCTCTCCCCTGGTAATAGGCCATAGGCAGAAGGCAGCAGGGTGAGGAGGAGGAGGAGGAGGAGGAGGAAAACCTGTCACGATCGTTCGATGCGGCTGCCGAGCCAATGGGAGGAGGAAGCCGTGGATTGGGCTTGCAGAGAGCAGGGCTGGGGGGGCTGTCTTAGCAACAGCAGAGAGCAGCTCTGCCCCCTCCCAGCCTGCAGCCAGGCTGGAAAGTTCCTGATGATGTCCCTTAATGTATTTGTCTCGCTCATGCCAAGTCCGTACGTGAGCTGGGTGACTTTGCCGTTTCTCCCTCTTCCCTGTGGCCCTCTGGAAAGGGTGTAAGGAAATCTTCTTTATCTCTCCTGCTAAAACCAACAAGTGAGCTCAAGGTAAAGAGATCAGCTGCTTGATTCGGTGCTGTGCGAGCCCTGAGAACAAAAGGGAGTTTCATATTCTCTCTTTGTGGTCGGTGTCTTCCTCTTGACACCTGTCCAGGGCTGTCTGGTGTTCACACAGCCACTTTCGTGCCAGCCTCTTGTGCCACTGGGAGCTGGACACCTGGACTGTATTCCCATCTCTGCTAAATGAGAAGCCAGGTGAATCCCTACCCTTCCAATCCGGGTCACTTTGGTCTTTCTCACTTAAACCCTCCCTGTGACCTGTGCGCTGAGAAAAGCCAGCCCAAGGCACCATCCTGCCTTGCCCCTTCTCTGCCTTGCAGCAGGAATTGCTCTCTCTGCCTCCCTGCCTCTGCCCTGCTCAATCCATCACCGCTTTAACCAGCCAGCGACGAGAACGGCGGCCGAATTCGCCCAGACCTTGGGAACGTTTATCGGAGACGAGCACCGGCGCTTCCAGCGCCGTGACCTTCGCCGTCCTCCCCTCTCCTGCTGCCTCCTCCCGCTGCTCAGCATCCCCACGCTTCTCCCGGGATCCGCGTGCTGCTGGCGGCCGTGGGCTCGGTGAGCCCAGACGGCGGGACGAGAATAGCAGCACCGGCGGGACCGACCTGCAGCGGCCTTCGCGGGGCGGCCAGCCACGGCCGGGTCAGGGAGCCTCTCGCTGCAGTGGCAGGGAATTTAGTCAGCTGTCATCGCTTCTTAATTAAAAATAGCCGAGACTCGCTCACATTCCTGGGCTCTGTGCTGGCTCGTTTGTCATCTTGTCCTCTGCTCCACAGCGAAGCCCCCAAACACCTCCAGGAGCAGGCACAGGGTGGAAGTTCCTGTGGCAGGTAAGGGGAGAAGGGAGCAGAAAATCCCTGCCACGAGCTGCTCTGTGGGTCAGGAGTTGAGCAGGGTTTAAAGGGGATGAGGATACAGAATAAAATGTATTTATTTTATATTTATTGACATTTATAAACCCATCTTATATTTATTTATATATAAAGACCCAGCCTCTGCGCAGGAATAAATCAAACAATAACTCTCCTGAGGCTACAGGAAACTTTCCTTGTGGACAAACCAACTTCCATTTTTCCATCTTGAGTTTCCAGCATCTTCCTCTGGCCCAGTGCTCTCAAAAAATGGGTTTTTTTCAGTCTGAGCCAGCCAGACTTTTCCTATGTACATAAATGATTGGATTCCTAATTCCGTGCTAAATGGAATTTAGTGCTATCTGTGATTGCTATCACCTTCCAGCAGGTTTCACTAATTTATTTGGGATGTTCCTGAGGGGACAGGGAGCTGGGAGGTTACCCAGAGGTTCAGGAGCTGCAGAGGGAAAGAAACAGCAGGCTGTAATATCATTACTGAAGGAAAATGTATCTCCCTCCCCCTGCCAAAAAAAAAAAAAGGATTTACTGTGATTCTCACTAATGCTTGGAGCCAAGGGACAGTTTTGGCATGGTGAGAACTTTTCTGGCTTCCTTTTTCCAAGTAAATCAGAGGTGGAAGGGCATCAGGCTGCCTGACTTCCTGAACTGGAAGTTGCATCCGGATTAGCATATTTAATTGTCTGGGGTTGGCCTAACTTCCATGAACTTCACGGATCCATTTGGAACCTGTTCATGTATTTAGTGTCCCCGGCCTTGGGTGGTGATGGAATTCCAGCATTAACCCAGAGATGGTTGGGAAAGCCCGTGCAGGATGTACAACACCATCAGCCTGCCTGGGAGGGAGGGGATGGCTCCTGCCAGGGCTCTGGGTGTGCTCAGCCCAGGCTGGGCTAATTCCCCTGAGACCTCTCGAGAAGGGAGGCAGGGCCAAACCTCCTGGGCTTCAGCACCCGGTGGCCAACTGGGACCAGTCTGAGCTAAAAAGAGATTTTTCCCACTGCTGAAAGGGGATTTTTCTGGCCATGCAGTGATCCCCATCAGGGATACATTCCTGCTGACTTGACTGAAGATCCAGAGACACTTACGGATGTTCTAAAACCAGTTTTATTTCCTGCAGAGGGGAATTTCACTTGCAGCTTATGGGATACACCTGGTTTAATTTAATTTATTATCTTCAATCTGATTTTTTTTTTTTTCCTGAGTCCAGTTCAAGAAAGCTGTGGAAGAGTTCACATGGATAAATAGGGAAGTGAACTGATTTATTTGAGTTATTCTGAGGTGGGATGGAACTGAAAATCAGAAGCAACAGGTTAAAGCTCATCCGAAGCCCAGAGCTGAGGGCAGAGCTCCATGTTAGTCAAGACATTTTCACTGCAGAATCTCTTTTTTTTTTTTTATACTAATTAAGCTCTGATGACTTCAGCTGTATTTTCAGCCTCTGATTAAGGGCATGATACTAATTAAACTCTTGAATTATTAAAAATGCAAATAGTCAGACCTGTGTGCAGCAGCACACTTGCTTTTCCATGCTCCAGGACAGCAGCGGGAATATTTGACAGAGTCCCTTGTGGTCACAAGTTTTTCTTTTCCCTTTTCCCTTTGTTTTGGTTTTTTTTTTTTTTGACGGCTGAACTCCACTGGATGCAGAACTAAAAAATTTCAGCTGCTGGGGTGTAAATGTCTCCAGTGCCTTGCAGCCACACGAGGAAGTTTGATTAAAGCACAGCAAGTTTGGGGAGGAACTCCGGGGTTTTTGACATCCCGGCAGTGGCATTTTGGCTGGATGGGCTGCTGGGATTGAAATACCATCCAGCCCTTGGAGATGCTTCCAGCAGCAGAACTCTTGGAGCTGCCTTTAAGCTCTCACTTTGTTGTCGTAGCTCAAGAAGTGAAGCAAGATGAATTATTTACACCTCTGGCTGTCCCCTCAGCTCCTGTCCTCAGCATCCCAACCCACACACGTGGATTTGCAGAGAGGTGTCCCCATCCCAGGAGGTCTGACTGGGGCCTTTCCTTCAGCCCAGGTGTGTTTTGAGGTCCTTCTGTGGCCTTTCCTTCGGCCCAGGTGTGTTTTGAGGTCTGACTGGGGCATTTCCTTCAGCCCAGGTGTGTTTTGAGTGTGGCCCTGCTGAACAGGAGGGGTCTGAGGGAGGTTTGGATCTCTTTAGTGTGACGCCTCAGCAGGCACCAAGCCCTCTCTGGAGGAATGGCCAAGCTGGTGTGCAGACACATCTTTTGAAGAGGATTCTGTGATCAGAAGTGGGGCTCCTCTCCAGGTGGAGAGCCCTGCAGAGGTACAACGAGCTGGGCTTTGAGCTGAGCTGGGGTTCTCGAGGCTGGGAGTCGTTGCCTCTCGCCACGTACTCAGATCGTGGCAATTTCTGTGTTTATTATAAAAAATCTTGTGCTGTGCCAGAGCCAAGAGCTCCAGTGGTACCTCGAGTGCCACTTCTGCATCTCTGCTGTGCCCTGGTCACCCTTTTGGGCCCAGGGGACAAGTGTCTGTCCCCTCCTGGAGCCCTTTGCCACTCTGGAGGCTCTGCTGGAGCGGGCAGTGGCTGCAGCCAGGACCAGCGGGGAGACTGGAGGGCTATTCCAGGAGGCAGTCCAGCTGTAACCTGCCCAGAGGGAAGTTTCTTTCTCGTGCCTGGTTAGCTCCTCACAAAGCCAGAAATGAAATAAGGTGCAGGGGGCACTGTTCAAATGCAGCAAGCGCACATCATATTTAATAACCTGTAAATCTCACTGGGGTGAAGTGACAACAAATTATTGGAGTTATCAGACAAAAATGACCCAGTGGCTGCAGCTGAGACCAGTCAATGGCAGGTGAGGTGGTAAAGCCAGGGGCTTTTTTTTGGTTCTCCTCCTGACTGTCCTTTTAGTGTTAAAACAAAGACAGAAGTGGTCATTACTTCACCTATGACAAGGGATTTTTTCCCTCCTCCTGCTCTAATGGGCTGCAGGTGTTTCACAGCCAACCCAGGCTAATCAGGACAGACTTTCTGGCCACAGGCCAAAATTATAAAACTGTCCAGGGAGAGAAGAAAAGAAAAGACAAGGGGTGGGGGGTGGGAAGAAAAAAAAAAAAAAAACAACCCTAAAGCAAGCGAGGGAGTCACTCCATGCTGAGATTTTGTACTTTTGTGTTTCCTGAAGTGAATACATCGGGAATCAAAGGTTTGAAAAGTCATTCAGCCTCTCCAAAGGAGAGGGGGGAACCATCTGCACGCCAGGATGGAGCTCTCTCCCCCCAGTGGCGCCGGGGTAACCCTGGAGTAGCTCCACCAGAGTTACAACCAGCACGGGCGGGATGTGGGATCCTGGCCGGGTGTGGGCATCTTCCTGCCAGGATAACGGGTGGGACCAGCCCTGGAGTGCCCCATCTCCATAGTGACGGCTCCCCTGCTCCAGAGCTGCCAGGGAATCGCCGTGGCCTCGTCCACTGCTCGTTAATTAATCCCTTTTCGGCAAAATTGTGGCTGCAAAGACGAGGCAGAGCTCTGCGGCTTCTCACCCTTTTAGATTTGAGAGAGGTGTTTTGCCCTCGAGTCCCCCATGGCTCAGCAAAGCCCTGGTGTCTCCGGGAAGCTGGAGCAGTGCTGGGAAGCCAGCGGGAAGGGAGGATGGGCTGTGAGAGGGTGGCAGCTCCCCGCGCCCTCCGGCTGGGGCTGTTTGGGGAGGCTGGGCTGGGGCCTTCCCCAGGTGCTGCGCTCTTGGGTGGGAGCCAAGGAGCAGCCAGGATGGAGGGAGCCCAGGGAAAAGCTGGATCTGAGGCTGTGGCTGGCTCCGAGCAGTTGGTTTGACTTGCCCCGAGGCACCGTGGCTGATGCTGAGAGACGGAGCCTCTGTGTCATTGTGGGGGTGCCCTGGGGACAGCCCTCACCTTCAGCTTCCTCAGGCAGTCCCTGAAGGTAAGTGAGCTGTGCCCAAGCCTCAGGGCATGTCCGTGGGAGCAGTCTGGGTTTGGGGTGCAAACACCATAATAATGAACACATCTGAGGTGGATGAACCCACAGGATTCCACACGACAGGTCCCAGCCACGGGTGTCTTACCCAGATTTGTTCAGAGCCAGGATTTGTTTATCTGAGATACGGGTTTGGATGCTTAGCAGGGCAAAAAAACCAACAACCCAACGAAACCACGAGTGATTGACGTTAATTATTTTCATTTCAGATCTCCTTTTGGCAGCTGGGTGAGAAGGGAAGGCCATGGCCGAGGAGGGATTACCGAGGTTCAAGCTGTATTCCAAGGGGACACGAGTTCTGTGTGGCACCTCCACGCCAGGTCAGTGCCTTCTCTCTGGATTCGCTGCCAGAGCTCGGAGGAGCATCCCCGATAACTCAGGCTCTGCAGATGGTTTTCAGGGTGATCCAAACGGCCCAGTGGAAATTCCCTTGTGTCAGGAATTACAGTTGCTAGGCTTAAACGATTCAATGAATTGTATTAGATCAGTTTTTTTCTCATAGGAAGCAAATGGCTGATGGAAAGATGTTTCAGAAAGTGCTTTGTAATCAGGCAGAGTGAGTCAGTTTTGAATTTTCTGCTTTTTTGCCTTTTGTAGTTGGTTGGAAAAGCCTGTGAGTTCTGGCTTGCTGTTTGCAGAGTGCTGAGAACACCGTGACACCTCTGAAAATACAAATAATAATGGCAGTGAACAGTAGCTTATCAAACCTTTTCTGATGGCTTAGAAACCCCTGGATTCTTTTATTCTCCGCCCCTTGGAGTATCCTGTGCTTGGACTCGTGGCTTTGGGTGCCAGTAAAGCACAGCTGGGTCTGTGGTGTGGGAGCTGCCGCGGAGATGGGACGCAGAACCACACGGATTTGGGGTGGCAGGGACATGACTTCATGTTCCTTTCCCCTTAAGCTTATCAGAGGGGAGGAAGCTGTGGACCTTATCTTTTTCTGAGTGGAAAAACTGATCTCAAGTGCACGTTTGAAGCTGCAGCAGCGCGAGCCAGGTCGGCTTGACTAAACCACAAAATCTGGCTGAGCCTAATTAGAAACCAGGATGCCTCCCAGCACTTAAAGGTTGCTTTCAAGATTATGATGAGCTGACAAAACATATTAGTGAGAGGTGGGATTGGTAAGAGCCATGTTTGGCATTTTCCTGCTCCGTGGCAGCAACAAGAGGCCCTGTGTGGAGATCAGAGCCCCCCGTGCACGGTGAATTCACCCCACCTACATCGTGGTGTTCAACCCCGAGTTCAGTGCACAGAGCTCCCAGAGTGGATGGGGTGGACTGAAGTGGAGATGCTGCTGAGCTCAGAACTAAATGTTGTTTAGTTTTAAACTGCAAGAGGAGAGATTTAGGTGTACTTTATTCAGAGGGTTGTGAATTCACAGGCTGCCCAGAGCAGCTGTGTCTGCTCCATCCCTGGCAGTGTCCAAGGCTGGGTTGGACGGGGCTTGGAGCAGCCTGGGACAGTGGAAGGTGTCCCTGCCCAGGGCAGGGGTGGCACTGGATGAGCTCTAAGGTCCTTTCCAACACAAACCATCCTAGGATTCAATGAAGAACACCCCTGAGAACACCAGGCTCTCAGAACTGATCTGCAGAGAGCAGGCATTGCAGTCTGCCAGCTCCTAAATCCTGCTGGCTTGTGTGTGAGCAGCAGTGAGCATTTAAAGGGTTCAGGAAGGGCCCTGCAGCAGTTTTTCACACGTTTCTTTCCAGGATTTGTTTGGCTTTGAGGCAGTGCTGGATCCCTGTGCTCCCCATCCTGCACATGGCATGGCAGCGTTGGATGGGGCTGGGAAGGGGCTGTGCCAGGCTGGTGGTGAGGGCAGGGCTGGTTTATACTGGATGCTACTGGGACCCACTGCAAACCTCCTTATTCCAGGCCAGCAGGTGCCTTGCCCTGCCAAGCTCCCTCCTGCTGTTCTCCTCAGTTCCAACATCCATCTTTGCTCGTGCTGCTGTTCACAGTCCCCGTGTCCTGTCTGCTCAGAGGGTGCTGTTTCCCTGGAGCCAGGGTTTTCTGTCCGAGGCGATGGAGCCGCACCAACATCCTCTGGCCCCGAGCACGGAGCTCAGCCACCCCTAACAGGTCCCCTTGCCTTCCCTGCAAGCACGAGGAGAGGTTTGAGGCTGAGCAGACAGCTGGTACACTCTCCCAGGGCAGCCTCCGTGTCTGGGCCTCCGTTGTTTTTGTCCAGATCCCATCTGACTCCTTTCCAAAAGCGGTTCAGTCTGTAAAACCAGACCAGGTGCCTTTGGTTGGGCTCATTCCTGAAATACCAGCTAGGAGCAAAAAACACAGTCTGGATTGGTCTTTAAATAAGTAGGAAGTTCATTTTTTTTTTTTCCTCACTTAAAGCATTTGAATCTTCCCTTATGCCTTCCAGATAGAAAACTGACCTTGCTTGGACCAGTCCCTGGTCTTAGACCTGATTTATTGCATCCTCTTTTAGGAGAGCTTCAGAACTGCTCAGTGCCATGCTGCAGCCTCTGAAACCTCACCTCAAATGCACATTCTCTGCACCTTGACCTCTAGGGTGTTTCACAAAGAGTAGAACTCCCAGCAGCTCAGATGGGAGGTTTTGCTTTCCCATTCCACTCCTTAATTTGCCAAAACAGTGAGAAGAGAGAAAAAAAAAAGCCAAATAGACCTCACCAGCCAAACTTGGTGGAAGAGTTTAAAAGCTCTGGTGGCCTCTGAGCTTTGGTTTAGTTCTGCATCCCCGTTCCCTGCCAGGCTTTGTCCTCCAGACTGCCCTTCCTCCGAACAGTGCCACTGGCACGGGGCTGCTCCGGGGCTCCTGACGCTGCCAAGGAGATGGGCCCCGATTTGGGAGAGGAGCTTTGCCAACCTTCTGTGCCGGGGCCTTTGCGAGCTTCCCCGGAGCATCTGCTTTGTTCCTGGTGGTGGCTTGCCCTGAATGGTCCTTTTGTGCGCTCTGCCTGGCGGCTCTGGAGGAGCCCGAGATAAATACGACATATAAATACTGTTCTGGAGTATCCCCTGGACACGGCGCCCGCCCTGGGCCCAGCGCGTCCCTGGCGGTGTCACTGAGGATGTTGGTGTTGCCGTGGCAGCCCCAGCCCTTACCGGGTGACCGGAGCGGGACCGGGGCAGCGGGGACAGCTCTGCCGGGCCTCTGCTCCCGGGGTCGGCTGCGGGGGCACGGCTGGGACGAGCCCTTTGCCGCCGAGCCGCTCGCCCTGAGCGGTGCCCTGGATGGTGTGAGGGGCAGAGGGGTGCGGAGTGACAGCGGAGCTGCGCTCCTGCAGGGCGGCAGCGCCCGTTCCTTCGCCCCCCTGAGCAGCAGGGCTCTGGTGCCTGAAGAAGCGTTCCCGCCGCATGTTTTTGAAAATTTCATTTATGTTTAAGCACGTGGAGCAGACAGAAGTGTTTCTGCCTCTAGGACTCGCAGTGCAGCTGCTGGAGTGTCCCCAGTCCCAGGCATCACCCAGAGGGAGCCGCCGGCAGCCCGGCCCTGCCCGCGCTGTCTCTGGACAGTGTCCGGCTGCTTTTATCTCTGCAGCCTGTCCGGGGGAGTCGGCTCTCTGTGCAGAGCCCGCAGTGCTCGGCATCTAATCTGCCCTGCTGGGCTCAGGCAGGCTCAGGGGGCCGGCAGGGAGGGAGATAAGCAGGAGGGGGAAAGCTGGGAGTGGAAAATAACATCTTTGAGGGGACAGCAGGAAACCCCGGCTCGCTCGCGTCTTGGGAATTGCTCAGGACGTGGCCAAGTGAGTGTTTCCCGATCCCCTCTGTTATTTTTTTCCTCTATTTTTTTTTCCCCTCTTGAAGACCAGGAGGAAAAGCTGCCTAGTAGGGCACGACTTGGGGAGTCCCAGCTTGGGGGATGCCCTTGGAAATCTCACTAGAAAGTGTCCCAGGTAGGTGGAACCTTGATCCACCTCAGGATAGTGCAGTTGCAAAGATTTTCTTTGTATTCTTTCCCTTTTTACCTGGATTTCCCCTGACCATCACCTGCTCGGTCCAGTCCTTGCCTACACCTGGAGAGGAGATCTCTGCACGGAGGATGTTTCAGTTTGTTTGTTGTTGTTTGCTTTTTGCTGCGGAGAGGTGAATCCAGATGGAGACTAAACGAGGGGGGGGAAAAAAAAGCAGTAAAGATTTCTAGCAGATAAAAAGACATTATTGCTTCTGGATGAGAGGGATGGGAGTGGTTATTTGAGAGGAGAGGTGGGGCTGCGGAGCAGGGCAGGAAGGGGAGGTGATCAGCTGCGTGTCCTTTCAAGTGCCTCACACTCCAGCACAGAAGTCACCACGTGAGTGTCACACGCTGCCCTCTGTTATTAAATCTGGGGATCCGCTCGCCCTTCCAGACATCAATAACCCCACGCTCTCTGTACACAGGGCTGGGATCACAGGATGCTCGTGGCACGTTCCGTGTACTGCAGGGATTGCTGGTGTCTGTTCTTTGTCTGCCCTGATGAAATCAGTCTCTGGCCTCTGCAGGCACCTGTGTGGCAGGTGACGAGCTGAGCTGCTCGAGGTCGTTGAGGAGGGCACCCGGCAGCCTTTGAAAAAGAAAAGGATTTTGATCCAGAATAGTCCTCATGTCCTACTTTCCCGGTCCCTTGGGCCAGCTTGTTCCTGGAGCAGGGCTCTGAAAGCAAAGAGAAGAGAATTGTCTCCTTTCAGGGATGATCTAAGGAATCTGGTATTTCTGCTGTCTCCAATCCTTTCTGCTGGCTCCAGCTGTCACCTGTTTTGTTTCTCCCGTGCCTCTCGTTAACATATTGGTGACAATTAGGTGAGGGATGACGTGGCAGGGTTATGATTTAGTTTTCTGGTTATGATTTCTGGCTGTGCTGTGGCAGCTCTGGGTGCCCAGGCATTGAAGGAAACTGCTGGTGTCTGTGTGAGCCCAGTGCTGCTTCATCAAGGTGGAAAGAAACTTGGATTCAGACCCCTCTGGCTTCTGTCGCTGCTTGAAACCCAGATCGACCCCAAACGGACCCAAATTTTACATGCAATCCACATTTCCCCTCCATTCAGCCCGAGCCCAGGAGTGACACAGCCTCATTCAGAGCGATGAAAACAAATGCAAATCCCTGTGCCGTGGTTTGTTCTGCTGGATTAGCCCCTTTTCCCCCCAGATGGATGCAGGGGCATTTGCAGGTGTTTTCTCTGTGGCAGTCCTGGCACGCAGAGGTTTGGGAGAGTGGCCACTGTGGGCTCTGGGAAGGGCACTGCCAATAAAAGGGTTTTTTTCCCAGGATAAAAGGGTGTGTGCAGAATCCCGACCCTTTGGACCACGTATCCTTCCATCCCTGGGACCCTCCATGATTCCTCCAACCTCCTTGCAGCACTCGAGGGTTATCACTGTGAAACAGAGCAGCCCTGGTAGGATGGGCTTTTTAATTTTATTTTCTTTTATTTGCTTAGGGGTATAAAAATGGTATCTTTTAACCTGTCAGTTTGCATTTACAGCACATCTGAGGTTTGAAAGAGGCTGTCCAAAATGAAACCCAGGAGTAATAGGAGTGTGTTGGGGGAGCCAGTAGGCATTGAATAGTCTCTGTGGTGGCAGAAAAGCCTTAGGCTTCAACTGATTGCTAATTATGTGGCTTTATTCCTTTTTAAGAAAATACCATGCAAGGTTTGTGAAGGAGGTAAAGTGTGTTAATCTGTGCAGAGGTACCAGTTTTGGGGTTGGTGGTTTTTTCTTTATTCCCCTGCTCTCTTTTTTTTTTTAATTTTTTTTTAGTTAAATTCCCATGCCTCAATTTGGTTTCACAGCCCGGTTTGAAAACGAAGCCACATTCCCAAGTCCTGCCACCCATCTCTCTCGGAGCCCCTGCGTGAAGGGCACAAGTTATTCCACCTTAAAAAGAAAAAAGAAAAAAGGGGAAAAAAAAAAAAAAAAAAAGGCGCAAAACCCACGCTGTGCAGAGAGGGAGAGAGTTACAGCAAGTGGGCCCCCCGCTTTTCTCCGAGGGGGAATGTAAGCAGATCCTGCCTGAAACTGCTTCACTCAGCAGTTTTCAGCTTGTTTTAATTGGCCTGGCCTGAAAGAATTCTGAATGCTGTACCTGTGCCAATGAAAATGCAAATGTTCCCCCGAGCCGAGGCTCGCGGGGCCTGTCCCCAGCTCGGGGAGGGGGCACGGACACGGGGACGGGCTGGGAAGCGGGGAGGCCTTGGGAAACAAAGGGCTTTGGAAAACGGAGCGTGAGCGGGGAGCAACGCGGGGTTACCTGCTGCGAGTCCGGCAAATCCGGGAGCTTCGTGTTGCCTGGCACGGGGCTGGGGGATCCTTTCCTCACCTCTTGCTAAGGTTTGGTCCAGCTGGGCAGTTTCCCTGTTGGAAATGCGCCCTGGGGCATCCCTGCAGCCCCTGGGGATGGTGCTGCTGGAAAATGGAGCTCACGGAGCGATGCCGGACTCCCACAGCCTGCGGGGAGGAGCAGGGTGGGCTCTGCCAGGGACCCGCTCCCATTTCACCCCACTGGAGAGGAGCTGCCACGGGGTCGGGGTGTGTTGGTAGGGGCACGGGTCGGGATCCTCCCCGTGCAGCTCCCTAGCCCAGGTTTTGGCTGTTTGTTCCCGTGGGGTGCTGGCCCTGCGCAGGGTTGTCCTTCACTGAACCCCGGAATGGACAGGGTTGGACAGGACCTTAAAGATCTTCTCCTTCCAGCCCCTGCCATGGGCAGGGACACCTCCCACTATCCCAGGGGGCTCCAGCCTGGCCTGGGGCACTTCCAGGGATCCAGGGGCAGCCACAGCTGCTCTGAGCACCCTGTTCCACCCCAAAACTCATTTTTTTAATGCTGTGCATCTCCATGGAGAAGCTGCATGAACCCCGAAAAGCCCCAACAAACACCAAACCAAACCAGCGATGGCTCCTCTGAAACTGCTGAGTTTTGTGTATTTCCTCCGGTTTTATATCCCCCATGTGGGGCTGGGTTCCAATATTCCTCACAGACTGAAGTTTTCCGTGTGCTGGGCATCCCTCAGGGTGACCATTCTTGGTGCAGATAACTCCACAAGACAAATATTGCAAATTAAAAGCACGTTTTTAGGCACCCATAAAACACCCCTCCTCCTAAAGGACACATCCCAAAGTTCTGGAATGAGAGAATAAGAAAAATTACCTGGCTCAGCTTCTTTTTCTGCCTCGTGTCAAATAACAGCCCAGCTGTGAATTGGGAGAAGAATTAATTTTCAATAACTGGTTGATCAATTCTTTTCTGTCTTTGCAACTCCCTATCCGGCGATGAATATGCATCCTCTGCATTTTCCAGAGAAATATCCAGCATCTTAGGGTATTTAAAATTAGATCTGTATACATTTCCAGAGTAATGATTATTCTGAATTTCATCCGAGGCAATTAAAAAAGCATCATGATGACATTTAAGGTGATATTTTTCTCCCCTATGTTAAATAATTATAAATAATAATAATGATTAAACAAATTATTCTGTTCCTCCCCGTCTGGATCAACCTTTAGGTTAATAATCTAAATCATTAAAATTCATCTGTCTCTCCAAGGATTGAGTAGTTAAAAAAAAAACAAACCTGGAGGAACCTTTCTGCAGAAGGGTGATTGATAATTACCAAAGCAAAGATGTTTTGTGGGCGAAGAACGGGGCAGCTCAGCAGATTGATGGGGTTTGGTGATGATTGATCAGCAGATTGATCAGGTTGAGGTGATGTTTGCAGCGGGTAAACACGGCCCGAGTTTCATCGGCTGCCGTCCTCTTTGGGGAGGACACGGGGTCAAGTCCAAGCCAGGCAGAGCCACGGGGTGACCTCGGGTGGCCGAGGGTCACTTCTGGAGATGAGCTGTTAATTATAACAGGAGTTAGGCCCCCGTACCTGTAAATTTTTATTCTTTTTCCTCAAACTGCCTCTGCAAAGGAGATTTTTCCTGCCTAACCTCAACCAGCTGTGGGGACTCCGGCAGTGCCCATCATTCCCTCTGCTTTGGGGTTGGTTGATTTACCCCCAGAGCTGCCTAAATCTCTTTCTTTGGGATTTAAAGCACCAAAACAATGAGTTGAGAATGCAAAGTCAACTTTTAGGACCCAATTTTTGGGAAATCCAACTTTTAGGAGATGATAGCTGAAAGGGGAGTGGGGTTTGCCCTCTCAGCCTCTTTACCTGTAGACACTTCAACAATAATGTAGGGAAAAAAAAACCCAAATTTTTAGCTTTTTTGTTGAGCAGAGCAAGGCAGGATGATTCCCTGAAAGGTGTTTGGGCTCTTTTGGACACTTCCCTGGATAATCAGAGACTCCCCTGGCCACGAGGAGCCGAGGCAGGGTGGATTTCCAGCGAGGGAAGGGAAGATGAGGCTTTCCCCACGGGCTTTATTGGATTGTGCTTCGCTCCACCTCTTTGCAGACTTTCTCAGGAGTTATCTGGGTTCATCCATCTTCCCCCCTCCCTCTGGGCTGTTAAATCTTTTCCCACCCTGCTACAGCCGAGCCTTTATGTCGCCTTTATAAATTGCATTTTTTTTGTTGTTGGACGTGCCTGAGGTTTGCAGGAAAACACCTCCCCTTTGAAGGAGTTGGGGCCAGGTGGATTCCTTAAATACAGAATATGGAATAAGGGTGTGTAAACACCTCCCTGAAAGGAATTGGGACCAAATAGTTCCCTGTGTAAAGAATACAGACTAAGGATATGGAATAAGGATATATGAACACCCCTTTTCAGGGGATTTGGGACCAAATGGATTCTCTATATATAAAATATGGAATAAGGATATATGAACACCCCTTTTCAGAGGATTTGGGACCAAATGGATTCCCTAAATACATAATAAGGATGTAGAATAAGGATGTATCTCTACCCCCTTCAGGGAAATTGGGACCAAATGGATTCCCTAAATAAAGACTATGGAGTAAGGATATAAAATATATAAATATAAAATAAGGGTGTATAAACAACCCCTTCAGAGAAACTGGAGCCAAGTGGATTCCCTAAATACAGAATATGGAATAAGGATATAAGATAAGGATATATAAACACCCCTTTCAAAGGAATTGGGACCACATAGATTCCCTATATACAGAATATAGGATAAGGATACATAACCACCCCCTTCAGAGGAACTGGGACCCAACAGATTCCCTAAATACAGAATATGGAATAAGGGTATATAAACACCCCTTTCAGAGGAATCAGGACCAATTAAATTCCCTTTATCTGGAATACAGACTAAGGATATACAGGATATAGACAAAATAGAGACAAAATCTGGGGGATTATGGAGTTCATTCTGATTTCACTGCACACACACCCTGGGTGTTGGTAACTCTCTGTCTCCCTCTCTTTTCCCTGTTTTCCCCCTTTAAACACATTTTTATACTCTCATCTCCCATCTCCTCCCTCCCCTGTCTCCTCGGCACCTCGGCGCTGTTATCCCAGCTCCCGCTGGAAATCCAGGGATTCTCCTGAGCCCGGCCCAGCACGCAGCCCCTGCTGCTGCAGACAGACAGACAGACAGACTGCCATTCCCTGGAGAACGGCCCTGCTCAGGAAATGTAGCTATTTCCGCTCTGCCTGCAGTCAGGAAATGAGGAGGAGGCAGCACTGGAGATATTTTCTGAATTTGACAGGATTTTTTTTTTTTCCTCGCTTCGGAGCAAGGAACGCTCAGCCTGGCTGGGCCTGCGGCAGGGGGGGCGCCGGGAGGCAGAGAGGTGGTGTCGGATTTTGGGGTGGCATCGGATTTTGGGGTTGTGTCAGAGCCAGGTTAAGGTTTGGGGTTTGAAAGCAGGAAAAAAATGGGATCAAATGATCCAGAGATTCGGAGCCAGAACAGTAAACATGACCTCACAGAGCGGCTCTGCTTTCCCTTGCTGACGTCCTCGTTTGCTTGTTTGACTTCAAACCAATTTTTTTTTGGGGGGGGGGGGTTGGTTTTTGTTTCAGTGTTTGTTTTGACACAGGATTAAACGCTTTCAATTAAAATTGAATCATTTTACTGCTGTTCAGAATCCAGAGCAGCACCTTTTGGGTGCCGCACGTGTGGAAATTCCCGTCCGATCCCACTTGGGCTGAAAAGGGATTCAGCTCCCACACTCCAATATTGGCCCACTTTTACAGTAATTTTAAATAGACTTCCTTCAAATTAATCTCATGAGGTTGTAAAGCAGTCAAGGGTGCTTTAGTTTTAATGGAAGATGTGTGGCTAATCCCCCAGATTGTTTTAAAAATCTCCTTCTTATTAGTGGGAATATCCTGGAAATTCCTACTGCGAGCAGTGCTTGAAACACTGAAAGTGTTTCCAGTGGAGATGGAAAAATAGTAATGGTGATCATTTAGTGGTGTTTGAGAAATTAGGGTTTTTAAAAGAGTTAAACAGAGGATAATTCTTGCAAAATATTTCAGATTTAGCTATTTTCAGAAACAGGCCCAGACTTTCTCTGAAGGAAGGTTTCCCTCTCTTCTTCATAAAAAAACCCCATTTGAACAGGATTTGCCATTTCACTCAAATAGTGACTGTTTTAAAAAGGCAATATGTGTTCACTAGGGATGGATTAAAAGGATTCTGTGTCGACATTGGATTTTTCTTTAATGTATGAAAAAATAAGAGAAAAGCTATGGTCAAAACCATGTAGAAGTAAATGTTACTAATAGTAGTAGAGTTATTTAGTCAAAGCAAAAAGTAATTCTAGTGAGAGAGATAAAATATTTGTTTGGAAGGTTTTGAATGGAGTTTTACAGGATTTAAAGGTTTTTCCTGGTGTTATTCCCCGCAAAAATGTTGTTGCACCATTATCCTGATTTTTCCCAGAGTGTTTCCACCACGGTTCCCTGGAATCTTGTGGGATTCTGGCTGAAATATGAGCTCCATTTGTTGATGTTTTGGAACCGGGGTTCCAAAGGAGAGGCCAGAATCCTGCCATCACCTCGGGGAAGGGCCTCTGCCCTGAGTGTGGCTATTCCAGGAGCTCCTACAGCAAACCTTTCCCGAGGGAGGGAGGCATGGAGCAGCTGGATCTGCACGCCAAGGGGGTCGGATCTCATGTCTGTACCCCTGGAGCCACCCCTGTGGTGCTTAGGGGACAGAGACGTGCGTTTAAAATTCCAAACCGGGATCCAAGCTGGATTTTCGTGCTGGGGAGCTGCAGATCCTTGGTGTTTTTCCTGCAGTCCCAAAATCGGCTTTGCTGTGCCATGGCCTGGTTTGCTTCCCACAGGTGGAATCGTGGAGTGGTTTGGGCTGGAAAAGACCTTAAAGATCCCCGTTCTGTGTTTAGGTTGGCAAAGGAAGTTGAGTGTGCTCTGAGAGCAGCAGAGCCGTGGATTGCAGGTCTGGAGAGACAAAAAGGAGGGAGAAGGGGGGAAATTATTTTCTTGCAGTCATCCAGAAGGAAAAGAGGCAAAGATAAATCTGACCTGTCATTCCCTCAGCACCCACTGCCTCCCGAGCCTTGTCCCAGATCCCTGATATTCCCCCTGCATTCCTCTGTGGCCAAGGAAACGCAAATATTGTTCCTCACACGTGGAGAGCTGCTCGCATCCCCATCAGACATCCACCTCAGCCCTGTTAGTACCACCCATCACCCAAGTGGGTGTCTGGAGGCTCAGTTGGGCACTTGGGATTTGGGCCGGTGCCTGCAAGAGGAGCGTCCAGCGTGTTTGGTTTGGGTTTTCTACAGCAGAGCACAAATAACATTTGCTCGTGAGGCAGAGCAGGGACACGGTGCCAGAAATAGAGGCTCCCGACAATCCTACAGGATGTTGCTGCGCTGTTATCATATGATTCATCCACTATGAGGCTGAACAATTGGTAACCTCAAGACACTCTCACTTTCACGCCCTCTGACACACATTCCGCCGAGGACAAATATCCTCTGCATGAGCAAAACCTTAGGGCTGGGGTTTTTGACTCATAAAGGTCACTTTGTGAGCGTTCAGATGCTCGGTTTTAGCTTTGCCTGCGCGGTCCTTGAGCGTGGGGAGGGTTTTCTGTGAGCGCTGTGACGTGCTGGCTTAGAAAATCTGTTTTGGATGCTGATCATAGTGATGGCTGCGGAGAGAGAGACTCCAAAAAGCCCATGGTGGAAACCACTGAAATCAATTACAAAGAGAATAAATTTGGCCCAGATGTTGTGATACAACTGAGCTGAAGGCAGGAGGGAGTTGGGCTGAGGAACAGATCCAGGAAAGCTGGAAAAGGCACGGCCAGAGGCATTCAGGGCCTTGCAGGAGGGTTCTTCTCGTGAAAAACTTCTTGCTTGGCGGCAGCAGTAACACCTGGTACCAGGTGAGCAGCTGGATTTGGAGATTTCCAGTTTCCAACTTGCACATCCTGAACATCCCCCCCCATGGAGAACAGCTGGATAATGGATGAGCTCTTTGCAACCCCTTCTGCTGGAAGCGGTTTTTTATTTTACCATGGTTGAGGGCCACCACTGGCTGTGCACTTGGTGATTAACTGGATTTAATTTACTCCTGGACCCCCCTTTCCGAGCTTGGCTCTTGCTCGTGGTCGCCCCTCCAGGTCTGGGCTCTTTTCCCTTGCGAGCTCGCAGCACTAGATGGCAGTGTAATGGCAAAAACCTGCCCTGCCGGGGAGGAAAAGTCAAATTTCACCCCCAAAACCACCCGGGATGAAATTTAAAATTTGAATGCAAAACAACCAGACCTTAAAAATGCCGCTCCAAGCTCCTTAAATTCCCGTAACGGGCTCTGGGAAGAACCAGGACGAGGTCTCCACTGATGACCCAGTGGCACAGGAGTGATGCCAATTTATGCCACCCATGGATTTGGCCCACAGCAGCATCACGGCCAAATTTGTATAGAATATTATTTGGTCAGGAGATTTGGGTGAGATCTAAAATGCAGAAGCACTAAAACAAACAAACACGATTATTTTTCTTCAAAATTAGGCTCACGATTCCTCACCAGGATCATGCCTGGAGTTGCTTTGCAGCCCCAGAGGTTGTGGTGCAATAAATTAAGCTTTGGATCATCTGATTTCAGATCCCTGCAGGATTCAATCCCAATTTTGTGGCCCCAAAAAAGGGGGTTTAAGTGGTGCACAGGTTTGGTTTTCTGTAGGGAAAATTCCATGCCATGGGAGCACATGGGGTACGTGCATCCACGTGTGTTTTCTGAGGTCTGGATTAGCGCCCTCATTTATGAGCAAGCCTTTAAAAAAGGAGGAAAATGTCACAGTATAGAAAAATAAACAGGGTAAAAATAAATGGCAGAAAGACCACGCTAAACGTGGCCCTTTCTGGACGTCACCAAGCCAGCTGCTGGCCCGGAGTGAGATCTGGAGGTCTTTGTTGGGAAACAGTATTGCTGAGATTTTCGCTGTTTGGATTTCCTGTTTTCCTCACTTCTGGGCCCTTTAACTTTTGTAATCTAAGCAGGGTCAGGTCTGGTCATCCGTGGGGAAACGGGCTGGCTGTGAACAACAAGTGCTGCTGTAGGTGAACGCTGGGGAGGCGCTGGAGCCAGCCAGGATCCTCAGCACGGGCTGCTCTGACCTTCTGGGCACTGCTGGCCCAAAGACTCCCCTGTCTGAGCTGCATCTGTCTGGATGAAAAATCCCCAGCCTTGGTTTTGAAACGTTGAGTGATGGAAACCCACCCAGTGTCCTTCAGGAGCGCTGGCAGGGGGGAATTGCCTTTGGCTGATAAAAGTGAGTGCCTTGGTTTTAGTCAGAACCCACTTAGGTTTAATCTCCTCGTCACTGCGTGTGGTTCTACCTCTCTGTATTTCTCACAGAAGTTTTTTGTACGAGTCTTTGATGCCCAGATAATTATATGCTCCAAAAGATGCTCCAAGAGCCATCATCTCCCAGATAAGATGTGAAAGGCTGATGGGAACCAAGTGATCTCTCTCAAAAGCTGCAGTATTTTTAGGATGTGCCAAAATCCGATCGGGTCTGACCATCCGCAAACTCCCCAGGCAGTATCAGTGTCATAAATGCTTTTAGCAGTCCTGGGCTGGAGTGGGGATCTCTCTTTGTGTCTCCACTGGCTGGACACTGGGACAATTTTCCCTGCAATAATTAAAGCGAATTCAGCCCTAGAAGGGATGAAATGAAAGCAGTGTAAAGGTGCAGGGCTGAAAATGAAGGTTTAGAAGTCCCAACTTGTTGGCAAGGGATTATAACCCCATCGTGGTGGGGGCTGTTATGTTGTGTAGGATTATTTGTCTCCGTGTGGTGTTGAACAGTTTCTCAGAGCGCAGCGATGAAAACTGTGCAACATGGCCAGGTACCAGGGGAGCCTGGGAGTAAATCTGTGTGTCAGCTTTGCGTGGAGCCTGAAGGAACCGCTGCCAAGGTGTGCTGAGCTCATTTTCCCTCCTGCCCATGCTTTTGGTGTAAGATAAACTTGGTCCTGTGTCACCATCCCTGGGGTATGACCAGGAATTCTGCTGGGTACCATCAGCATCCCTCTTCTGCTTCCCACCATTCAGTTTCCTACCTCAAACACTGATTTTGGCCAGCATTTTGGCCAGCTGGCTCTGCTCTGGAAGGTGATCTTCACATGGCTAAAATGTTTCCTTCCCTTCCTGATTATCCATGGTCCATTTTCTCACAGTTACCCGTTGGCTTTTCTCAGGGTCACTGTGGCACAGCTCATCCATGAGTTCTTTGTGACAGTGAAATCTTCCCAGCCACAACTGGAATTAAGCTCAGCAGGGAAGACTTTCAGAGGGTTGGATTTGTCCCAGGAGCTCCACCCAACGTTTTGGTTTTCACCTTCAAATCCAGAGGTATAATTGATGAAGGTTTTTATGGTTTCTCTTCTCATTTATGGGGCTGTCTTGAAGGAAGGCAGAGAAACACCTGGGGTTATATCAGTGTTGCTCACGTGTTTGTAGGAGGAGATTTGGGTCCGTGGGTTGCTGGACGGGCCATGTGTGGTTCAGTCAGGCTGTCAGGAATCTGAAGGTGTCAGGGCACGTTGGATTATGCGCGGAGCAAGAAGCCCCAGGGCGCTGCTGTGGTATCTCCGCTGCACTCCCAGCGCTCGAACAGGACAGTGCTCCCATCCCTCCTCCTCTTCCTCCTCCTCCTCCTCCTCCTCCCGAGCAGGTGGACTGGGCAGCGGCCCCAGCTCTCCCACTCCCTGACCTCGCAGCAGCGCTGCTGCAACAGGACGTGGTGATTTACAAGGCCAAGGGCCAGCAGGAAATTCCGACCTCCGCCCCCCGGAGCACGGAGGAAGCCGGAGGAGCTCCGTGACTCAGAGCCGCGCCTGAGTCACCGCGGCCGCGGTTCCTGCGCCGCTGCTCCGCTCCTGACCCTGCCGAGCCCCGCTCGCCGTGCCCCGAGCCCGGCTGGGCTTCACTCGCGCTGGGGTTACTGGAGGAGGAGATGGGCGGTGAAAAAGACCCGATTTGGTTAATGCCATTCTTTAATAAGCAACTTATGGCAGGTGCCTGGCAGCTTATGATAATTAACGCGGTATTTATTGGGATCAGAAAATACACGGAGCTGAACAAGTCTCTCATCTGTCCTTGGCTCGCTGCAGTGGGATGGGGTCATTGGCTGTCTGGCTGCAGATAATAAATCAAAGGGCTGGAGAAGCTGCAGGAGAGAGGGCATGAACTGCCCGAACATTCAGCTCATTGTGGCAGCGAGCGCGAAACTTTCCCAGCCACATTTTCACTTATCTCCAACCCAGTTATTCCCTGCGGGCGGCTGAGTTGTCTGAGTAAACAGAGGTCACTTTACCTTGCCCAAACAATGACTTTGCTATAGTGGGTGCCAGCTCTGGAGCAGCCACGGAGTGAGCTTTAAAGGCTGCTCGGGAGCGGGGCTGCCAGGGCGAGCGGACCTGGCGTGCTTGGGGCAGGGTTTAGGATGCTCAGGGAGACGCTGCCCTGGTGGGATCAGCTGATCCCGGGCTCGGAGTGGGGATGGAGCATGCAAACGAGCAGAGTGGCTGAGGAGGAAGCGGCCAGGAGCTGGGGGAGTGGAGAAAGGATGACTTTCCTCTGATGTCAAAAATCCCATCATTCAGTGCTCGCCGTGGAAAAGGCGAGAGGAGAAGAATGTGGAGAGAGAGAGAGAGAGAGAGGAAAGGGAGAAGAAATGAAGGGAAAGGACACGCTCGTTTTTCTCCTGAATCTTGTAGGCTGAGCTTGTCCACCCTAACAGGATGGAGAAATGAGCCTGATCCCGAGTGCCAAGTCCTGCAGAGCCTTGCAAGCCCCAGGGACTGTTCCCAACCCCATCCCGATCTGGACTTGGTTAGTACTGCCTTGATATGAATAATCAGGGAGATAAAAATTGTCAAGAAACTTACAGCAGTTTCCACAGGGCTCTCTTTGCCTTAGCTTTTATTTCTGGCAGTTTGAGTGTCCTGATCACTGTCTGTGTGCTCGTGCCCGATCCTCACAGGATTTCTGCAGGGCTGGGAGAGAGCACCAGGGCTGGGTGGAAGTGGAGAAGCGGCAGAGCTGGAGCTGCCCTGGAGCTCTGTCCAGGTTCCTAATTCTTCCTTCCGAGGGGCCGAACTCGAAAAGGTGCCAGGTTTTGTCCTTCGTGCATTTCGCTGTGTGCTGTTGCCTGTAATTAGTTTCTCAACCGAAAAAGCTTTCTCAACTGGGAAAAAAAAAACCCACAAAAAAAAGGAAAGGAAAGGGGGGGAAAAAAAGCAAACCCAACCCCCCACATTTTTGGCAATGGGTTGTTTTTCTAAGCAATTAATTAAGCGCTGATTTTAAAAGAATTTGAATGAATCCTTCCACTCTGTGTCAGGCATGGATTTTGTATTAATCACTTCGCTGCTCGCTGGCTGAATAAGGACTGAAAAAAGATGCAGAGGGTAAAAAATTCCCCAGGAAATGAATCAGACGAGGAACCTATGCCTCATCTCACCTCCTCCAAATGAAGAAAGAGAGGATTTTGTCAATGGCGGGTCAGTTTACAAACGTGCCCTTTGCGGGGTGCGTCAGAGCGAGTGATCCATTGCACAGCAATGCGGCCACAGATGCAGCTGAAAGCCGGCACCGAACGCCGGCTCAAGATAAACAGAAACGAATCCTCGTGCCCACAACAGCCACGAGAATGAAAATGCAACCTGTCGGATCTGCTGGTGTGGCAGCCGGCTCGTGCTGCGTTCGAAACCGGGGTCAGAATTCCCTCTGGCTTCCATGGGAGCAGGGTAATCCCCTGGGACGTGGTCTTGTGATTTCCGTTTGCTGATAAGGAGGAAATGTGGATTTTTTGTAAGATGGTGCTGCTGTGGGCAGCTCCGGCTCCCTGCAGTGGAGCTTTAAGGATAAGGGACAACATTTCAGTGGGATCCAGTGTCCTGTGAAATGTGGATGTTCCCAGATGGGCATCACCCCTTTGTGATAAAAATCGGGAGCAGGTGGGAAGCGCTGCCGTCTCCGGAGTTGGCTGCAATGCGTTACAAGTTTGGAGTTTTCCAAAATGCTGGACAAATATTTATGTTTTCTTCCCCCAAGCACCAGCCTTTGTTAGTGTTAGAGCTGTTAAGGGATGTACAAAAGCTGTTGTCGTGAAAGCACCATCAAGATTTGCTGTTGTTTTGGTTGTGGGCGAGATAATGAGATTTAGCTGAGAATCTGAGCTGAAATATGAAAATTTTAATAGTTTTCCCTGGTGCCACTTTCCCCAGCGTTTCCTGAGACTAAACCTTGTTAAGCGTGTTAGTCCTTGTGGGTTTGGGGGTTTTTAGTGGGTTTTCTGTAGCTTTCCATGCTGTAAAAGTATTTAGGCAAGAGGATCAAATATTTGGTGGGTCAGTGGCGAGATCACAATTTATTGCTGGCCAAGATCCATCCGTTGTGTCCTGAAGTGGGATAAGAGGAATGGCTGAGGTGCTGCAGGTCTTTTTTCGGGATAATGGTCATCCTCGGAAAGATCTGTGCATTAATTCCCGGGCTGAGTGTGTGTTCAGCAGTGCCGTTTCTCAGCCTCTTGGCTCAAAGACCGTCCCGGTTTGCAAATATCAGCAAAGTGGCAACACTGGGGCAAAAAAAGCTTGGGAAGGGGTGGAGAACGGCAGACCCGCAGTCAAATTAAAATTTTCCAAGTCCCTGGCCAGCACTTTAACCACGAGTCCTCTTCTCTTTAGGGTTAAGCGTTTCCTCTTAGAAAAGGAGCCAGAGGCTCTTGATTATCCATGCAAAACAGGCCAGGGCTTTGATTTGCGAGGTTTTGTCTGCCACACTTTTAAACGGATGAAGCTTAATTTAGATCCCACAAGAAAATCAAAAATTCGGCGGTGGAGACGCAGAATTTCCCCACTTTCCCTCTCTTATCCCGAGGCACCGCTCCCCACCCTTCCCCTTCCCTCCTCCCCCAAAAAAGCCTCGTGCTTTGAAGGGAGCGCATTTGGGGGATCGGGTGCGGGGAACAATTAAAGCAATGATCTGTGCGCTTCAAGGAGAAAAGCGAGTGCGGTAGCTGTGCTTTGACAGGTCTTTGGAGGATTTCAAGGAAGTTACACCCACTTCATTCATGATAATCGGCTGTTTAACGCCGAGCAGCTCAGTGTTATGAATGAAAAGGGAGCGTGTTTTGGCTTGCAGAACAACTCGCAAATCTAATGCTTCACTCGTCAAATAACCAGCCACGTTCACCCAAAAAAAAAAAAAAAAAAAAGGGGGAAAAAAGAAAAGGGAAAAAAAAAATCTGACTTCATTCTTGAAATTAATGGATGCGAGGTTTAGTGGGGAAAAAAAAAATCCCACAACACTTAAAGCTGCATCTTCTTTTTCTGTAGGGATCCAAAAACCTTTTACCTCCCTTTGCCGTGTTTGTAACTCTTTGTGGCTGGACGAGCTGGGGGGAAAAATGCAGCCTCTGATGGGCTTTGATGCAGTTAAAGCCAGGCCCTGGTGGCTTTTTGTGCTTGTGATCAGAAGTGCTGAACTCTTGGATTTCACATCATTTTGGGGGCAGAAAGAAAACAGAAGGGAAGAGAGCACTCGGGGTCTGTGGAAGGAATAAGTTTTGGGTTGGATGGATTGCAGAGGCTCTGTGGGCTCTGTGCTGTGCCTGTGCAGACTCACTGATTAGGAATACATGGATTTTTTTTGGATATTGAAGCCGGATTTATGGAATATCATCATTTCCTGGAGCTGCCCTGTGCCAGGTGCCTTCATCCCTTCTGGTTTATAGACTCCAGAGAGTCTTGGATGACTCCTGGGAGGTTGTTGGAGGCCGATGCTGGTTAGGATGTGTTGAATTAAAGGCAAAAATAGTTTGAGGGAATCTTTCTGCCTTCCCTTATTCCCAGTTCTTCGGGAATAAAATGGCTTTTTGGAGGAGCAACGTGCACATGCATCCCACTGGCTCCTGCAGCAGGCAGGGAGGGGATCTGCCCGTGCCTGGGCAGGAAGGAATGCAGCTCCTTTGATCCCATAAACACCCACAGGTGGTTGCAAAACGTTTGTCATGGAGCTGAGCTGAATGTTTATTAATTGGAGTTTAGGAAGAAACGTGCGTAATCATTTCCCTCGCTGCTTCTCATCTGGATTCGGGGTAAAAGTGCCAGCTGGGATGGTTTTAATTCGAGCAGTGTTTGACAAAGCATCAGTTGGTGCCTACATCAAGGGTTGTGCTGTGTTTGTGGAGCTGACCTCTCCCTCAAAGGGGGAGTTTTGCTCAAAGGAAGCCAAAAAAAATCGATTGGAGAAAACACAATTCCATCTGATGATCTTCCATCTTTGTTCAGCAGCTGGGAGCCTCTGATGGAAGGTGGGAAAACAAATTTTCCTCATCCTTTTAACACTAAAATAATTCCCAGAACAGTGTTTGGCTCAAGGCAGGGTCTCACTGGAGCCTTTTCCACTTAAAAGCGGGGGGAAAAAGGGCTGAAGGCAAAGGTGGTTGGATGGAGCCTGGGATGGGAGGGAAGGTGGGCACCACTTCTTCATCTCCTGCACAATAAATTAATAAATTCTTTCTTCTTTTCCTCCGTAGAACCGTGCTGGGGGGGAAGCAAGAACTGTGGAGATCTTTTTCATTTCCACTCATTTTCAGGGTGAGTGAATCCTCTTGTCTCCACCGCTGCTGTCGTGTCCTGTGCAGCTCCAAAGTGTGACTTCAGGTTCAGAGGAAAATCTCTCTTTCCCTAATCTTTGCTCTGATAACACAGAGCTTAATTTAGCAGCAGTGAGGCAGAACATTTGGGTTTTGTCATCCATTTCCAAAACTATTGTTGGCTCCTTATTCCTTTTGTTTCCACACACCAGCACCCCCAACTCGTTTCAGATTTACATTTTCTTGGAGGTGCCAAAAGATAAGTTAATGCCAACTCGATGATTAATTAGCTAATACTTTCCTCTGCCCTGAGATGGAAAGCCTTTATCTGAGTCACCTATTAATTATTATTTTATTTATTGCTGCATGGGTACACTTGAAGGGATTCAAGTTCCGCCCCCCTGAGAAATTTGGGCAGGAATTTATAGGAACGGGATGAAAGAAAGCTGAAGGAACCTTCAACTTGTTATCAGAAAATACGTCTCAATGCTGAGATCAGGGTACTTTTCTATCTGCGTTTTGCAAGCCCCGAGCAATATCAGAGTCTCGTTGTCAAAAGCACGGGAAATACGGAGTTTGAGGCTTCCCAGCATTCTCAGAGATGCAAAAATCAGTGAAAAGCTTGATTTTCCAGAGGCTGGGAGAGCGGCTCAGCTGTTCCTGAGGTATCTCAGCCTGCGTGCCCGAGCTTAGAAAAGTTGTGGGAAAAACACACCTGGGGCACTTCCAAAGTGGAAGTTTCCAGGAGCTCGGTCCTGGTGCACATCCCTTCTTTTGGGAGCTGGGCTGAGGCTGCAGACATCTCCTCCCAAGTCAGAGTCTTTCCAGTGGGAAATGCGGAATTCAGGACGGAGCCCAGGCCGAGGGAATCGTTATTCAGAGTGCCATAAATGCATTAACACAGGAGCAGGGATGGGAGTAAGTTGAATTTAATAATGATAAAAAAGGGGGAAACTCGGGTTGGACGACGCTGATGAATTTATTGGGGGTGAGTTTGGTTACCTCATTCTGCTGAAATCATGATTAGCAATGAGGTAAGCGCGTGTTTTATGGCACTTGTGAGAACCCTGCCCGTGGGCAGGAATTCATGCTGTAATGGGAGAGGTGCCGCACATCCCGGGGAAAATTCCCAGCAGGAAGAAGCGGGAGGGCACCAGGCAGCAGGAAGCGCTGAAGAACTCCAGGAGCTCTGTGCACAAAGGTGAACCACCCAGGCAATCCCTTGGTAAAGGGCTTCACCTTTGGGGTTTGAAACACCTCTGTGAGCACTGGGATCCAGCTCTGTCCCTCCTTCCCCACTCCTGGATGTCCCCAAGTGCCACTGCAGGGTAAATATTCAGTGTGGGGCACAGTGAGTAACACCTGTGCGTGGAGATAGCGTGATAATACGGCCTGTGAACCATGTGTGCTCATGGAATTACCATCCCAGCTTTGTCCTGCTGAAATCCAGCTCCAAATGCCTTTTTTTTTGCTTTGATTAAGGCCTGGGCAGGGGTGTGTTGGCACCTGCTAATCTGCTGAACTCAGTGCCTAAATTAGACGTGCATCGAGTTTTCAGGAGTCCTAAAACTACCCTGGACTTCAGTGGGGTTAACAGTGGGGTTAGCTGTTCCTGGGGGTGTGAATAATGGGCTGGTTTTAGAGGGGAGGGAGGAATGGGGATCAGTGGGAGAATTGGGAAGTTAAGAGAGAAAAATCTGCACCGAAAGGGAATCTTTTCCCCTCACACCATTTTTTTTTCCCTTCAGGTTTAACATAAAGTGTTTGCTTTGAGCCTTCCCAAAGCAAAATAGGACAGTGGTGGTTCAAAGGGGAATGGCTTCAAGCTGAGAATGGGTTTGGATTGGATGTTAGGAAGAAATTCTTCCCTGTGAGGGTGGCAAATGGATGGAGTAGGTTGCCCAGAGAAGCTGTGGCTGCTCCATCCCTGTCCAAGGCCAGGTTGGATGGGGCTTGGAGCAGCCTGGGATAGTGGAAGGTGTCCCTGCCCATGGCATGGAGCTGGAGGAGCTCTAAGCTCCCTCCCAAGCCCAGCCATCCTGGGATTCCGTGGAAATGCAGAGCTCTAAGGGCTGGGTTTGGCAGGGCAAAGGAGGAGTGGGAGGCAGCAGCAGCAGCTCCTCTCCCTCGCGTGTCTCAGCAGTTGTGTGGTCACCTCAGATGTGGGACAGCCTGGTCTGGTTACCTCCCTTCCTCCAGGAAATCTGAACCCCATCCAGCCTGCAGGAATGTGTGCTGAATTCCAGCCTGCATTAACGCTGCTCTGCTTTGCATGAATAACCAAGTACTGACAGAGGCAGGGTCCTGGGGCGCGTGTTCCCCTTCCCGCCTCCTCCAGTGGCTCTAGGAAGGCTTGGACTGGTGAACTGTTTCATTTCAGTCCCTATTTTTAATGAGATTGCAGCTTTGAGGGCTGGTTGTGCACTTCAATTGCTGATTCTTTAGTGCAGGAGCAGGGAGCAGAGCCCAGGTTTCCCCTCTGCCAGGTGAGCTCCAAAGGCAGCACACCAGTGAGCGATTTTTGGTGCGCTAAATCCATTTTTTTTCCACCGAAAACGTGAAAATCCCACCTTTCTTTCCCCACAGCTCTAGCAGGAATTGTGGTGGGTCAGGGCACGAGGAGGCAGCTGGGTGTTCAAGGCACGGAGAGCCTGGATGGGCAGCGCATCCTTCTCCATTTCCTTGGTCTTTTCCCACTGCTCTGCTGCAGGGGCGGATCTGCTTCCAGGGCCTTCCGCGTGCTCTGCCGTGGTCGCTGCATTTTGTGCACGGGGCTGGGTGGGACACGGGTGGCAGCACGCTTGGCTTGAGTCTGACGCTTTGGGGTTCCCCCTCTCGGGCACCTCAGATCCCCAAATTTCTGTGCAAGGAGCCTGAGCCGTTCTGTGGCGCGAGCCTGAGGTCACCGGGGCAGATTTCTCGCCGTGTGAATTTTACCTGCAAGAGCTGCAGCCCCTGTGAGGGTTTTGTGGACCTTGTGAGCTGCAGAAAAGGTGGGGGCAGCGCACTGAGAGCAAATCTCTCTCTTACACATCCAAAGGGAATTCCCAGCCGAGGCAAAAGAGCATTTGTGGAGCAGTTTCCTGATTTAGAGCAGTTGCTGGATGTTTCAAGGACGTGCCAGTGGACCAATGTCCAGCTCTAAATTTGGGAGGGCATTAAGCTTCGCCCCTGGGCTCTGTGTCCTGATGGCTTGGCACGGGGGTGCTTCTCCTGGGTTATGGAGCAGCTGGGAAAAGCAGGGATTAGAGCCAGTGGAGGTAACAAAAAGCAAGTGTCACGTGAGGCTGAGGCTGGGGGGAAGCCACAGGGATGCTCGGGGTGAGCTGTGTCTTGCACAGAGCCCTCAGCTCGTGGATGGTCAGGAAGCTGCAGAGAGAAGGGAAAACAGAGCGAGGGATGGAGTGAGAACAGCGAGGGAAGAGGAGCAAAGTGTCCAAGAAGTTTGGAACCAGCTGGCAGGGAAGATGATGTCCCACAGATGGATGGGATTCAGTCAATGTGTTCCTTACAGAGAGGTTTTAGCTTTTCAGAGGGGTCTTTGACCAGGAGGGAGAGGTGGAAATAGCAGCTCTGGGTCCTGCCTCTCCCTGCTTTCCTAGGGATTTGCCTCTCTTTCTCCAGCTCTGTGCTGTTTCCAAGGCCCCTCTCCTTTTCCCCTCAGCCTGTGCTGCTGCCTGGAGATCCAGGCTCTTTCTCCAGGCACTGCTCCGTGGCTGAGGCTCAGCTGGGCAGGCTGCAGTGGTCCTGAGCATCGTTATTAACCCATTTCCAATGTGGGAGGGAGCAGAGCTCCGCGCTGCAGCAGCAGCAGCTGTGCAGGCACACACTTCTCACCCCGCTCGGAGCCTCTGTGGCTGCAGGAGCTGGACAGGACTCACCATTATTAGCATTTTAATGGCATCAGAGAGGAGGTTTGGAGGCCGCAGGGGCTCGGGGAGCTCGGGATTGCTGGCAGGTTTGCAGCAGGAGCGAGACGAGGCTCCCGGTGTTTATTATATGGCCCATGCCCCGGTCCTGCTCACTCATCCGTGCTGGGAACAGCTTATCCATGGTGCTCGGGGAATGCCACGCCAAAATCCTCTTGTAGCCCATCAGCAGGGCTGTCGGAGCACCTCGCGAGGCTGTAAAAGGAACAAAACCACATCGGGATCTGTGGCTCCTGCTCCTTTCCGAGAAGCAGGGGGTGCTCGCCGTGGTTAAATGGTCGGGGCTTTGTAGGAGGCTGAGGACTGAATAAAGGGACTTTGTTGTAGGGGCTGAGCTGCCAGGAGAGGTTCCCCAGGCAGGTTCTCCCTCTGAGATGTCAGTACCTGTGCTCTGGGTCACGAGTGCCGCACCGCCCAAGAGCCCGGGACCTCCACGTTTCCAGCAAGTTGTACGTCTTTGGTTTTGGGGTTTTTTTGTCCCATTCCTTTCCTGTGCTTGAGGCAGAGGAAACAGGATTCAAGTGCCACATGTGGTTTATGATTTTTGGTAAAATAGCCTGTGCTGGCTGTAGCTCTGAACTATCCTCATGCAGCGGGTGGTGCTTTAAGCCTTGTGCTTTGCCTGTTTTAGAGAATCCCAGAATGGTTTGGGTGGGAAGGGACCTTAAAGCTCATCCAGTTCCACCCTGACACCTTCCACTGTCCCAGGTGGCTCCAAGCCCCATCCAGCCTGGCCTTGGACACTCCCAGGGACGGGGAGCTGTGCTCTGGGGAGTTTCTCAGTGAGTTCTCCAGGATCCTTACAGGTCTGGAGAGGACAAGGAGTGAGGTGTGGATGTGGGACAACACCTTCATGGGTAACATCTCCTATCCAGCTGTCTTTGAAACGTGACACAGACGTTCCAGCCTCTGCCTGAAGCCCAGAATTAAGGCAGGAGGGCCTCTGTGTTTCCTTGAGCCCCTCGCCGTGTTCCTGGCAGCGCTCTGCTGGTTCCCATCCCTATTTTCTGTTCCATTTGCTGCTGCCCTTTCCTCCCTCGCTCAGCACGCTCCCGACACAATGGGCTCCTTTCTGCGGTGAATCCCCTGCTCGATGCAAACATTTGCTGGCTCCTCTCTTCGGGATGCCTTTCAATGGGAAGGAGAGGGGAAAGTATTCCTTGTTCCCAGTGCAAGCCGGCCCTGGCAGCCTGGGTTATTTTGTCGGACGTGTGGCTTTAAGTGACGCCTTTGCCATCTGTTCCGTCTGCTAATTATGAATGCAAAACAAACGGAGCCCACAATTGCTTCATTTAGAATGAGAGAGATGGCAGTGACCAAAATAGTTTTATTTTGGTGTCAGATGCTCTTTTTATTCCTCCTGTCTCTTCCTAATCTAAAGCAGGTCTGGAGCACTTCTCCCTCTCCCGGTTTGCAGCGGTGGATGTTGCTCTGCCAAACGGGACCAACTCCTACGTGTTCAGCCTTTAGGGCCTTTGAGGGGCAATCCCACACGAGCAAGAGGAGGGAAAAGCTGCATTTCTGGAGCTCTGAGGGCCGATTTCAGCTTTTGTGTTTTCAGCTCAGCTGTGCTGGTCTTAGATCTGCAAAGGGAGACATCAGGGTACCTCCAGAGAGTTTGCCAGCAGCGTGTGAAGCACTTCCTGAGCCTGTTCCACCCCGTTTCCTCTCACCGGAGATGAGTTCTGTAGCCAGCCTGGAATGGGATGGTGGGAAGGAATGATGCACTCTCCCGTGGCTGTGTCCAGCAGCCCAGGGGATGCATTTTTTTGGCTTTTGATCGCGAGTGAATCATCCCCAAGGTTGGTGATCCATCTCCTTCGGTGGCTGGGCTGCAAGGAGCCCTCTCCGTTAATTCATTGGGTGCTGTCAGCTCTTTGCCGTTCCCAAAATTGCTGCTGACCTACTCCAAGCCGTGGCGAGTCATGGAGGTGTCCCTGGCAGCACAGCCACGGGTTGAGGTGATCGGGATTGACAAGATGGACACTCTCTTACTGCTCCTTCTTTCCCTCCCCAGCCATCACTCTTGCTGGGTTCATCAACATATTTAATTTTATTTTTTGGCTGGGTCTCCTGAAGGGCGGTGGGCTGGAAGTGTTTTTATACCTACCAAAAAGCAATGTTCTGGACAGTAGAACACCTCCCTCTTTCCTCCCCACGAACCCCCGAGAAAGCAGTTTGTGCTTAAACATTATTTTGAAATTCTACTCACTACTCACTATCTTTGAAATTCTACTCACTATCCCAGTGAGGAATTGTATCCGATTTTATTCCATTTTTTTTTCCCGTTTGGAAAGCTTTTGGGGACGCTCTCCCAGTGAGGAATTGTATCTGGAAAGTTCTCCCTCCCCATTTTCAGCTCCCAGCAAACTGCCCTAGCCCAGCTGAGGCAGAAATACGTGGAGGGCTCTGTCATGAAATGCCCGAATCTGAGATTAAACCCGGCGTGGGCTGAGTTCCAACGCACAGCTCCCAGCCTGGGCCGGGTTCTTCCAACCCTGGGCAGGCAGATCAGGGTCCTGCCCCAGCCTGGGGCCACCTGTGCTGTAAAAATGACTGAAAACGCTTCAGGAGGTTCCAGCACGGGGGTTAAAGGCTCTGTTGGTGTCCCAGGCCTGAAGGATGATGTCGTGGTTTAAGCATTTGGACTGGAACCAAGAGATGTGAGATAAATTCCAGGCTCTGCTGTGCACTTCCTCTGTCAGCTCCTGGAAATCTCTGCTGCTCCCCTTGCTCCCATCCTCTGCCTGTGACCATTTCAGTAGCGAATTTAACTGATAATCCAGGTAATTGTCTGAAATCCTTAACTTCAGGGTTAAAACAGGGCTCCAGCCCCGTGTGCCTACAAGGGGGAAACAGTTTAAAGCTGGAAATTAGGGACAGAAAGCTCAGAAAGCTTCAGGGATGTGAATGAATGCCCTTTACTCAGCCTGGTGACAGTGAGGAACAGCCTGGGTCAGTGATCACGGGTGGCAAAGCCAGGAAATGAACGGAGGGCACGTTTTTCCCTGGCTTTGGTTAAGATTCCCGAGGAATGAGTGTCCATGAGCAGTGCTGAAAGGATCAATGCAAAGAAGAATCAGTTTTGTACCTCCAGAGCTGCGTTTTGGTGAGGTTCTGGTCACTGAAATCCACTTGGCTGAGGAAGTTCTTTGCAAATGTCACAATCTGATGGATGAAGGTTTGTCCCCCTGGTACCTGGCACGGCAGGAGGGAAGGGAGCAAGGAAGGACAGTTTCTGGATGCTTTTTTTCAGGTGTGTCAACATCTATTTTTCTGCTGAATTAATTTGTACTCGGAGGTTTGTGTGTCTAGAACCGTTTACAGGATCAGCTGCCCTGTTTTGGTGTTAAAATTTGCCCTCGGTCTCTTTGTCACAGCTTTAATTTCAAGCTGGAAGGAGGTGGATTGTCTTTTCTCTGTGGGATTTCTAGAACAGGGCAATTAGAGGTCAAAATTTCTTTGCTAGAAAGCCTTGACAGGTATGAAAAATTCAATCCAAACCGTTCCTGACACGTGATTCTCCTTCACCACTTGATGCACTTGCCCTGCTCCGGGACAGTGAGTCAGCTTTTATTCCAAATATCAGCAGTCTTAGGTCAAATTTGGGCTGTTGCTTGTCAGGAATGGAAATTCTTCATATCCTGGTGGTGGTTTCGTGGCACATCTGAGTGTTTGCAGTTTCAGGCATCGCTCCCGCTCTGCCTCAGGTTGAACCCAGAGCTGGAGGATTTGGGTCTCGTGCTTCTTTGCCCAAGTCGTGGTACCTGTAACAAAAAAGGTGGGTTTTGCCTGCTCTAGGAAGAAAAAAATCTCATTTTCTTGGCTGTTGCTGGGGTGATGAGGCAATAAAAACCCCCCTGGCCATCAGCAGCAGCAGGGTGGATCCGTGAGGGAAACTGCAGAAGGAAAGAGGCTCCCTAAATTAAATGGCCTGAGCTGCATTTACATCCCATTTTAGGAACCCTTCGGTGGGGTTTTCCTCCTTCTTTTTCGGGGGTTTGTCTACTCTGTGGATGTTTCTTTCCCCGGATAACTTGGGACTGCTTTTCCTGTCGTTGGGATGCACCAGCTTGTTCCGAGTGGCGGGTATTATCCCAAAAATACTTGCTCAAGGGGAAGCAGCTCTCGGCCCCCCTGCAAGGATTTTATCTCTCCTTTAAATTACCCCGATCAAACGCACGGATAATGACACTTCTAATGATGATAAAATGGGAGCGTGGCTGCACAGAGTAACGTTTAAAAATAATGATACACCTCTAACTAGGTCTTATAAAAGGAAATCTTAAATAGCTACAGGGAAACAGATGCTTTGGGGGACTTGTGGATAAAAATAGTGGCTTCCAATTGGCAACCAAAACAAAAATGTGGCCCCGCTCAGTCAACCTCGGCACCAGAAATTCCTCTGAAAACCTCAGGGCCCAGACGTGGGAAGGTGTGAAAAGCACCTGGTGCTGCACCTGCAGTGGGGTTTAGCATCTTTTTTGCCTCTTCTGCTTTTCCTCACAGAACCGTGAGGTTTGGGTGGGAAGGGACCTTAAAGCTCATCCAGTTCCACCCTGACACCTGCCACCATCCCAGGGTGCTCCAAGCCCCGTCCAGCCTGGTCTTGGGCACTGCCAGGGATCCAGGGGCAGCCACAGCTGCTCTGGGCACCCTGTG
The DNA here is from genome assembly GCA_013399875.1 of Gymnorhina tibicen. NCBI lineage: Eukaryota > Metazoa > Chordata > Aves > Passeriformes > Artamidae > Gymnorhina > Gymnorhina tibicen. The sequence goes on from VXAZ01005851.1 coordinate 1,038,021, forward strand.
CCAGGGCCTCAAGCCCACAGTTTTGGGTTTGGGACAGGAACACCAGCCTGTGCAAAGGAACTGAGCAGGCTAAAGGAAAGGGGAAGGTTTATTTTGTGTGCTTTCGTTTAACTCAGAGAAACACCCCAAAATCATGTTTTTGTGATGATTTCTGCTTTTTCCCTAACAGTTAGGGCAAAAGCCAAATCTCAGGTGAACAGTTTTAACTTGTTGGTTTGGTATTTTTCTTTCAGGTGGCTCCTCCCAAGCAAAGACAAGCAGTCAGGTGAGTCAAACGTTCCCCTTTCCAGTAGATCTATGGAAGAAAAATGAGGAATAATGAGTGGGTTAGACTCCTCTGAGGCTGAGCACAAGGAATTCCTTCTCCTGTGCTTTTGCCCTGGGTAGAAAGCAAAGATGATGCTCCTTAGGGAACTTTGGGTTCCCGTTCTGGAATGCGCTGCCTTCAGGACAGCCCCTCGCTGAGAGAATCCCAGAATGGTCTGGGTTTGAGGGGGCTTTAAAGCCCACCTCATTGCAGCCCCCTGCCCTGGGAAGACTTTCCCTTAGAGCAGGTGGCTCAGTGGGAGCTGGAGGTGGGGTGATGCTCCAAGGCACAGCCCATGGAATTGGCTTTTCCCGTGAGCGCCGCTGTCGGATTTGCAGGTTCCCGGATTCCTCGCGTGGGGATGGAAATCCTCGCCTCGCGCAATGCAGGGCGCAGAGGGAGCAGGAGAAGCAGGTGCTGAGTGATCCCACCGAGCCGTCCATCAGCGGGAGAGGATTTGAGATGGGCAGAGAGGGAAGGAGGGCTTTGAGAAAGAGATGGATTCCCTGCACCCAAATCAAGGGGAAAAAAAAAACCCCACCAAGCTTAATTCTGTCCCAGACAAGGTCAGCAGGCACCAGGCACAAATAGCTCGGGCTTTGATTTGATCTGCCCCTTCCCAAAAGTGGAAGGTGAGGATGTTACATCCCAGCGTGTGCTCTGGGAGCGGGCGCTGAAGGGGGGAGCGAAGAAGGGCGTTTAATGTGAAAATGCGGCCCCGGTGCGCCGGCAGAACGAGCCCCAGCGCCTGGTGGCAGCGAGTGGGTCGGACATTGTTAGATCTGGCAGGGATTCAGACATCTGCCAGGGAACGGGGATTTAGGCAGGAGAAGTGGGAGAAGGGAGAGAGAGAGAGAGAGAGGGGAGCGGGAGAGACGCGGCGAGAGCCTCGCAGCGTTCTATATCTGCCCGGATAACGCTTCCTCTTTAAAATTCCCTTACTAAGCTCGGCTCCTATATTTTATATTCAGCAGCGAGGTCCCC
>VXAZ01005852.1:13066-81795 GCA_013399875.1 Gymnorhina tibicen
GCTCCAATCTCACAAGCAGCAGTCCTCCCAAAGCTGCCATAACGTGAGTCCCTCCCACGGGCACACAGCCCTCCCAAAACTGCTGTGCTGTGGGTCTCTTCCCACGGGGTGCAGTCCTCCAAGGACAGGCTGCTCCAGCCTGGAAGCAAGGGCCCTCTCTCTCCACCGGGTCTCCCACTGGATCACAGCCTCCTCCAGGCACCCACCCGCTCTGGCGTGGGCACCTCCCCCACGGGCTGCGGGTGGATCTCTGCATTCCCCATGGATCCCCACGGGCTGCGGGTGGATCTCTGCATTCCCCATGGATCCCCATGGGCTGCAGGGGCAGAGCTGCTTCACCATGGTCTGCACCACGGCCTGCAGAGGATTCTGGGCTCTGGTGCCTGGAGCAGCTCCTCCCCCTCCTTCTCCACTGACCTTGGTGTCGCCACCTTGTTTTCCCTCACATGTTCTCACCACCTCCCGTTTTCTAGCTGGAATTAACACTGCCACAACCCTTGTTTTGATTTTTTTCTTAATTATGTTACTGCAGAGGTATTACCATCATCTCTAATCGGCCCAGCTTTGGCCAGCAGCATGCCCATCTTCAGAGCCATAAGGGACCTAGATGCAGATGCATGTGTAAAACGCATTAACAGCTAAATGAGCTCACACAAACCTGTAGTCAGTGAGCTCCAATATCACTGTCTGGTTTCCTCTTTCAGTGTTCTTTCTTACTTTTCTCAATCTTACTAATTTAATTTTGTGTCTAGTGGCCTTTGCTTGTTTTGCTGAACTGAGTTTCTTAGATATTTATGTCCCTCATAATATTAGTTTTGTGTAATTATATAGGGTTTACTTTTTAAGCAGATCTATCTACAGCACAAGATATGACTGAGGCACTATCATACCATGTAAAAATTAAATTAATAAAGTTTATTTTTCCGAAGATTCCATTCTAAAATATTACATTGCATGCATTTTGTGAGGGTTTGTCCGAAAACTAAAATCACTTGTATTAACAAAACATTTATTTAGAAGATAAAAAAAAGTGTTAGGTTTGAGCTGAGTAAAGATTTATCTTAATGTTTAAAATCCCTTAAAATAGAATATCTATAATAAAAAGCATGATAAGAAATAAACTGAATCATCAGTTCAGAGATATATTGAGAAATTCACAGTTTAAAAATGTTTCTGGAACCAGGGCTATAAATACGGTTTGCTATATTATCTCCCTGAAGAAGGAAGATTTAAATGTGACATCCAGAATTTTGAATGAAAATTGATTATATATTCTGCATATTTATAACAACTGAGACAGTTAGCATGCATTTACTTTGAGAGTATAGCAATAAAAAACGAAATTTTTATACTCATTGCCAGTAGAGACCTTGATACTACAGGAAGGAGTATCTGCTCCAAAATTGATAAACTTGTGATCTCTCATACCAATGGCCATGACACTCTATAGTAGTTTTATCTTATTTTTTCTGCTTTTTAACATACCTAATGAATATCACCTATATTACCATAGCATTAATGAAATAAAATAACTTTTTTGGAAAATGTCCATAGTAAAATTGATGCAAAACATTTCACAAACTAGGTTCACATCACTGACATACAGTTATTAAATTTTCTTAATTTAAAATGAAGTCATGTTGCTTTATCAGCATTTTCCTTCAATGTTTATTTGGTTTTCATGGGTTTTTTGCTTGTAAAAAAAGTATTAGATATTAGTAAATTTCTTCTTGACAGAAAAGTGAAAGCTGAATTTTATGCACTTTACATAGCTAGGAGAGGCCTTATAATGAAATGAAACAGACTTTTCTGCAGATGAAGTCATCTACTCTGAAACCTTAATCTTCATTTCTAGTGAGTAACATTTTGAGAATAAAGTAGAATTTAACTATATTTTTAACAGGATCTAACCTAAGGTATGTTCAAACATGTACTGCTGAACACCTACGACTTTAACATCTTTTAAAGAGATTTTTTGATGACCGGCCAAGCTGAGGTGGATCTGTAGTCCTAGTATTTTAACCAACAAGCATAGTGGGAGTGAGAAATATAAATACAATGCCATAAATAAGTGATTTTGTTTTACTTTTCTGTCATGCTTGGCTTTTCTAATACATTTTGTGATAGGTAAGTTTAGTCAGAAACTGAATAATATTCTCAAGATTTACAACTCTCTGTTAACAGTTGGAAGTTTCCACTGTCAAGCCCCTCACCTTGGTTCTCATTGTTTTACATGAATGCGTGAAATCCAGTTTTTTTTTTTTAAATTTGCTTCATTCCTAGATCGGAAGCCAAATACATGAGTTTAACTGTCCTTGAAAGACCTGCAGTCTTTTATTTGATCATAAAGGACAATAATTGTTTTAATTAGAACCACTGAGATGCCCATCTCCCAGCATCAAAATGTGGGACACTGCAAATGAACATTTAATTTTTTTGCCTAAACTTAGTTGCATAATTCTAGGTAAGATACCTTAAGGTATCTCACAGTCTTTACAGTCAGTGCTCCAGAAAAGCACAGATTTCATTTAGGTCACATTCATTTCTGTTAATTATGGATGTCTTAGAGACCATAAATACCTCAGCTGCTAATAGATATTTTTAGATAGCTTGGAAGTATTGTGAGTTACAACAAATAAATTCAGATTCCCTGTTATGCCGGTGCAAAGTCTAGATAAAACCCTCAAACCATCACATCTTCACTGTGTTTCCCTATATTTACTTGAAAGTAAGAGCTGCATGAAAGTATTCCAGAGTTTGTTATTCCATGTTTAAGAACCTCCACTATACCAATGAAAAGTTGCCAATTTATATTAAATTCTATAAAGCAAGACATATAAAATATATGTGCATTATCTGTAAAAGAATCTTTGAAGACTTTTGTTGCCATGATATGTTCCTGTTATGAATGAACAGAAATTATTTCTTACTTATCTGAAAATATCACCTTAGAATAAAAATGAGTTGTGCATTTTGCTCATTGAGGTTCAATTATTAAAAGGACATGTCCATTTAATGGACCTCTGCCTATCACCTATTATAAAAGCATGTCTAAAACTTGTCCAAGACACAAAAAAATCTAGTTTCCTTGAATTTTCTTGACCTCTCTTTTTCTTTCCCCTTTTTATTGTCCTTCCTCTGTTACACTTTCTGTGCTGAAAAATGACACATCTGAAGCCAAATTGCCAGCCTGACAGTAGGGAAGAAATGGACACAGAGGCAAAATTACTTTTGTAAATATACTTGAACTTTTCAGCATAAAAGATCCTGCCTGTTATTTGACAAATTTCGTTTTTTCCCTTTCAGTCTTTCTGTGTTCAACTTTCTCTTTGTAATGTTAACACTAGAAGTTTTTGAAATGCATTAAGACATAAAAGTAAATTGGAAGCACTTAGCTATTGCTGTGTTATAAAACTCTCTTCTGAACTCTAAGAAGAAATTGATGTTCAAAGGATGATAATGGGATTTAAGTTAGTTTGAAACTAATGAACAACAGCTTCAATAGCTTCATCTGATAAATGTTTTAAGGGGAAGGGTGGAATTCAGTAAGGGATTAATAAATTTGTTATCAGAACCAGAAGGAAAAAGGAATGTAGACACTTAAATTTTGATCCTAAAAACTCATACATCTGCTATTTCAATAGGTGACTGAGAGCTGGGGGTTTTTGTTCTTCTTTTTTTGTTCTTTTTTTTTTTTATCTTATTGTTCTTAGGCAAATGGAAGATCTATTCTGGTTCATATATAGAAATCTGTTGTTTAATTAGAAGCAGTAAATCAGTGTTTTTCTCTTGCATGTTCCTCATTGAACCATCACAGACTAAAGGAGAGATGAATCTCATTTAACATTGGTCATCCAACAGATAGTATCTAATTTAAGCTTGTTGTCAATAGTGATTTGTCTCTTCCTAAGTAAGATGTCAGACATAATCAGGATGAACTTTATTTCCAGGTTCTGACTTTTCTTCACAAACTGTAGAGACAGAATTAACTTAGATTAGATACTAAAGATAAATTATAAAACCTGGATCAAAATGAACCCCATTACATCTGAAAGGCTTCTTATATATTTTGAGATGCTAAGTCACGTTTTTGATTTGTGCCTAATTATGCTACATCCCATAAAAGCAATGCGTTCCCTAAAAAGATACTACTTTTTTTTCTTAAGACACAGGTGATGCTATTCATCTTTAATAAATATTTCCTATGATTCCAGATTGTGAAGTATGAAAGTTCATCATAATTTTACTACATGTAATTAAAAAATTAAAAACAAAGCCTCCAACCCAATGAACCAACCATCCTCTACTCTGCTCTGGAGAGACCCACTTGGAGTATTGCATCCTGCCCTTGAGTCCTCAGCACAGGAAGAACATTGACTTGTTGGAGCAGATCCAGACCAGGACCACAAAATGAGTTAGAGGGCTGGAGCACTTCTCTGAGGAAAGGCTGAGAGAGTTGCATTTGTTCAGCCTGGAGAAGAGAGCCTGGAGAAGAGAAGACTCTGGGCGCATCTTATTGCAGCCTTTCCTACTTAAAGTGGGTTTGTAAGAAAGATGGGGAGAAACATTTTAGTAGGACTTGTAGTGACAGGACAAGGGGTAATGGTTTTAAACTAAAGGAGGGCAGATTTACAGGAATTATAAGGAAGAAATGTTTTGTGCTGAGAGGGGTGAAACACTGGAACAGGTTTCCCAGAGAGGTGGTAGATAGAATCATAGATTCATTAAGGTTGGAAAAGACCTCCAAGATCATCAAGTTCAACCTATGACTGAATAACACCTTGTTAACTAAAACACAGCACTAAGTGCCACATCCATGTGTTTCTTGAACACTTCCAGTGATGGTGATTCCATCACTGCCCTGGGCAGCTTGTTCCAATGCTTGAAAACCCTTTCTGTGAATAAATTCTTCCTGATATCCAACCTGAACCTCCTCTGGCACAGATTGAGGCCATTTCCTCTTGTCCTGTTGCTGGTTGCCTGGGAGAAGATACTGACCCCCACCTTACTTCAATCTCTTTTCAACGTAGTTGTAGAGAACAATGAGGTCTCCCTTTAGCCTCCTTTTCTCCAGGTTAAACAACCCCATCTTCCTCAGCCACTCCTCACAGACCTGTGCTCCAGGGAGCCCCTTCATTGGTTTGGTTGCCCTTCTCTGGACCTCAGTGTCTAGTGAGGGGCCCAGATTGGACACAAGATTCGAAATGTGGCCTCAGCAGTGCTGAGTACAGAGGGACAACCACTGCCCTGGTGCTGCTGGCCACACTATTGCTGATATAGGCCAGGATGCTATTGGCCCCTTTGGCCATCTGGGCACACACCCTGTCATGTTCAGCTGTGTCAACCAGAACCCCCATGTCCTTCTCTGCTGGGCCATTTTCCAGTCATTCTTCCCCCGTCCCTGGAAACATTCAAGGTCAGACAATGAGGACTCTGAGCAACCTGACCTAGCTGAAGGTATCCCTGCTCACTGAAGCAAGAGTTGGACTAGATATCCTTTACAGGATCTTTCCAACCCAAACTATTGTATGATTCTGTGATATAGATTTACAGATTTCCCCTTGAACCACCAATATTTCTATGATTATTTAACTGTATGGTATAGAATACTACAGTGTCAAAGAACGGAAATTAATTTTTCAGTTTTCTAGTGTTAGTGCAACATTTGTGTTATTTTCTTTAAAGTATTTGGATGTGAGGATAATAAATATCAGCAACATGTAACTTCAGCTGGAATTCTGGCCTTCAGCTAAGTCTAAGAGCTCAAAATATTATGTCAAAGTAGTTCTGAATGTTTCTAATACTATATATTTCTTCATGTAATTAATTGTTTCTGTGCCCTCATAAACATGGCCTTTATTTGTTTATTCTAACAACTTTTGATTATAATCTGGCAGTAAAGTATCTAGAAAACAGCAAGAATCAGTTCTTTTCATCTGCAATTTTGCCCATGTTTTTAACTGAAAAAAATATAATGAAAAATATACATCTTTTTCTAATTTGTACTATTTGTGTAGGAGAACTGTTTGTACAAGCATTAATCATGTCTGTCTCAAGGTCAATAGCAGATCAGGAATTAGCTCTTATATGTGAATAAGGTTGGATGAAAAGAAATATGAGTTGCAATTTCAAAATATGTCTTTTATAACCTTGATACGCTGATACTCAGAATCTCAGTAAATGGAATTTATTGATCTTGGTATAAATAGTCATGAGTGAAAAACAAAGCAGGAGAGGACTAATTCAGCTCTAATGAGTCGAACATCAAGCTACTGAAGAATGGAAATGCAAAGATAAATGATCAGAAAAGCTGGCAGGAATAGCAAAATGATCTTGTATTATTCAGCATTGTGTTCTACTTAGTTTGAATTAGATAAATTCCTCTCCATTTCTGTACTAATTTACTGCAACATTGTTTTTAATTTTCTGAAAAAGTCCCTGTTTTGGATTAAGAAATTGCATTTTCATTACTGAAATTTTGATAAAGAATTCAGAATAAATGTGATACACATATAGAGTTTTAATAGAATGCATGGTATTTTAATAATAACCTACCAAAATCCTTTTAGTTTTTAGAAATAGATTAATTTTCAACAAAGGTAAATATTCAAATTACTTATATGTGCAATTCAGATGTCTATTTTCTTCCTTGCTTTACATGCATGAATAAAAGATTACAAGGCATACTGAAGTCCTTGAGGAAATTTCTAAGTCTCTGCATAACTTGTAAACTCACCTGTGCTGTTATGAAACTTGTGTCAGGATTCTGCTGGAAGGCAACTGTACACCATGAAAGGACTTGAGAATATAAATATTGGAGAATTTTATCATGTCACTGTATGGTATACTTAATCACACCTCTTTAACTTACACCTTTATTTTTATTTCCATCAACTCTAGATATGATTATTGCATTACGAATATAAAAGTGATTATGTTTCTGTAATAAATTGCTAAGATGTTGGAAATATTTATTGTTAACTTTAATTACATTTATTCATTTCACACTCTAGAAGTGTTAATATATTTGTGAGATTTTTTTTTCCTTAAAATAAGCAGTAAAAGTACTGCAAATTTGAGGCAACATATTGATCTCGTCAGATTAACATGCAGTGCTGAGTGTGCAAAGTTAATGATTGTCATATTTGAACTCCTTTGAAAAGATAATGATGTTTACAATTTCATCTACAGTAGCAAACCTGTAGGGTATTTGCTATCTGACCCCAGTGCTTTAGGTTCTGACTGAAATATATACACCACTAAAATCAGGGTCATGGCTATCAGAATTTTATTTCATTCCTTTGATGTTTCTGCTGTCAGGAGAATTCAGGTGGATTACATCTTTCTACTCTTTCCCAGAAAAAGAACATCTAAAGTGTTTTCTGAATTCTTCAGTACCTCATCATGTATAATATAGCATGTGTACAACATGAAAGAGTACAATGGTTTTCTAATGAAAACCTTGCTTCAGTTTGCTTATTAGGAGCACAATAAGTATATATTCAAAAGCCAGGTACTTAGATATGATGATATAACAGGCATAAATAATTCAATTTATTTTACGGAGCTTGCTGGGAGTTTCCTGTACAGAATCAGTCTCATGACGTGTGAGGTGTTATAAATAATTGTAACTGTTCCATTTGTCTTTAGGGTTTCGCCTTTTAGGTTAATTGCTTTTCAGAAATGGTTGTTTGGGCTGCCCTTGTGTGTAGTGGGTAGCAAGAATATGATCAATCATCTAAAAGCCGTTAGTGCGTCAATAATACAGCTATCAAACAACCAAGATATCAATACAGTACATGAATCCAGGAGGTACAGAAGATCTCTGAGGGCATTTGTACACGTCAAAACTAAATCACTTCATCACTCATTAATATTTTAAATATTTCTCTTCTATACAATATAGAATCACATTTCTCTTTTTTCTTCTGGGAGAACCTCTTCTTTTCTACCTTCATTCATTAACTTTTTCATGATTTAAAAATCATTGCAAGTCAGATAACCAGAAACCAGTGAGCCTAAGCTGTGTTAAGAATTTGAAGACACATTCAATAGATTCTTATTAAACCATACAGCATTTTCAGATAAAGGAATTTGCATCCTAAACTGCTTTTTCTCAACACCATTACTTACCACTGAATTTGCAACTTATTTTCCTCCTTAAAATGAAGCTATCTTTTAGTCTTGTGATTGTAAGGAAGGAGAGAAAAGAAAGCAAAAAATATTGAAAGGGAAAAAACTAAATTTGTTGAACTAAAAATCACTTTTATGTTATTCAGTGGCTACCTATTAGTCACACTGTAATGGAAGGTAATGTTTCACTTTTACTGTGAATGAATTTAATTTGAGTCATCCTTTTAAATCAGTTTATCTATTTCACAAAGGTTTTTTAAAATATCAAAATATAAATTTTTAAAATTTATAATATTTTATTCAGTGGGCAAATCATTACAGTTCTAAGGAACTGACAGACCCCTCAGTATCTTTTCTGGAAATAGCAGTGATTTCCCTATCTTTGCTATTTTCTTTTATTGTGTGAACTTATACCATGCATTGAAATTAAAAGGCACAGCAAAACATATCATTACATATTTAATAATTAATTTAGAACAGTTTAGAGCTAGTGTAGTCAATATCTAGACATAACTTGTTACTTTCTGTTTTAATGCAAAATAAGCATTAACTCAAACCCCCCAAATATTTAATTTCAGTTTGCAATTAAAAATAGTGCTTAACTCATTTTAAAAAAGCTTCTGTTTCAGTTTGACTTTCAAAACAGGATATGAATTTTGCTGTGCATAAAACTTAGATACTGTGGTTTTAAAAGGAAAATGATATAGCAAATCTATTGTCATTCAATCTTACAACTAAAATTCATTTTGAAAAAAGCATCCTTGTAATGTCATTATATTGCAGGCCACATACAAAAGGACAAGTATTAGTGATTCCTGTTTGTATACATAAAAGTGATATAAATAAGAATTAAATGCCCAACTCTGATGGTATTTATTTTGTATCCTTATGTTCACTTCCATTCTGAAGTGCTTAACTATCAGTGAGAACTCTTAGAAATGTCTTATATAATAATTTAAAAGGTGTGAGATACACAAATGAGATGTCTCAACATGTGCATTTTGTTCATTATTTGTCCCTTCCTTACATATTTTGCCTTTGAATTCTTTTACTGTTATTTCTATTTCCAGCAAGTCAATAGGATAGATAGCCAGACTTCAAAAGGCTAATATAACCCTTCTTGCAAGCAAGGTCATTCCTGAGGATAAAATGTCACACAGTGTAATTTGCTTAACTGTATCAAATGTCAAACTGTAGTTTATACTGTTGAAAAACTTTCTTCAGAAAACTGACTGTGTGCACACCTGTATACACACTACATATTCCTGATGATATCCTTATTAATGGTACTGTGCATAAAAAATAGGATAGCCACACAACTGAAAAGTGAAAACAACACCTCACATCTGGGAAAACCACCAAGGTGTTATACGAAGTGGGATTAAATAATTATTGTTTTTCTCTTATATTCTGTATCATAGGTGCAACTTTTAAAGAACCTTATCACAGCCTAAAGTTTTGGAACGAGCAAGATTAAGTATGAGCAGTAGTTTCATGCTGCAATAGGGAGGATATTCCTTATCAGAATGTTCGCTTAAGTCAATGTTAAGATTTAACAGAAGTTTTGCTGTGTTTTATTTAGTTATTTATTTGGTTTGGTTTGATTTTTTTGTTTTGTTTGCTATTGAATATTTCTGAGTGGTTAAGCTTATTAAACTTGCTTTCAAAATGATATCAACATTATTTTGCTTCTGCATTGACCAGAATAAAATTAAATCATGCTTTTTTTTAATGTTTCTTATCTGCACTCTTCCCCCAGAAGAGTTCATAAGAAATGGTGAAAGCCAAACTGGATGGTGCTAATAATTTGAAAAGACAGCTCAGGTCTAGAAAATTCATTTATTAGAACATCAATGTATATAGCTTAAAGACTGCATTTTTAATTCTTTGTGACTAAGAAAGTAATCTGTAGTAATGAAGGACCACAGGAATGCAGAGATCCACCTGCAGCCTATGGAGGAGACCATGCTGGAGCAGGTGGATGCCTGAGAGAAGGCTGTGAACCCATGGGAGGCCTGCGCTGGAACAGGCTCCTGGCAGGGACCTGTGGACCTATGGAGAGAGAAGTCCACACTACTGCGGGTTTCCTGCTAGGACTTTCTAAACCTGTGGGGGACCCACACCAGAGCAGGCTGTGCCTCAAGACCTGCACCCTGTGGAAGAGTGACCCATGCTGCAGCAGTTTATGGAGAACTGTTGCCTGTGGGATGGTCTCACACTGGAGAACTCCATGGAGAACTGTCTCCTGTGGGAGGGACACCACAGTGGAGCAGGGGAAGGACTCATCTCCCTGAGCAACAGCAGAAAGAACATGTGATGGACTGACCTTAACCCTCACACCCTGTCTCCCTGCACTGATGGGGTAGGAGGAGGTAGACCTGGAAAAGAAGAAGGGGTGCGGGGAAGGTGTTTTTAAGGTCCTATTTTACTTTTCATTATCCTGCTCTGATTTTGTTAGCAGTAAATTCAATTGATATCTCTAATTTGAGTCTTGTTTGCCCATGACAGTATTTGATGAATGATCTCTCTCTGTCCTTATCTCAACTCACAAATTGTTACATTTTCTCTCCCCTGTTCATGTGTGCAGGGGAGGGATAGAGAAGCTTTCATGAGTGGCTGGCATCCAGACAGGGTTAATCCAATAAACCAGTCAGTGAGAATCCTGCTTCCCTCGATCCATGATGCTGGTTTTAACTGGATTTGGAGAGACTGTGACCTGACTGGTATGTGTGAAGTGCATGTCTTGCAGAACAGAAGTCTGGGATTTGGAATCACTATCCACCTAGTATACACATCTTGCATATTAAACAAATTTTAGACTATATGTAACTGATTGGTGTGGTTTTGTTCTTGCATCCACCCCACATAAATTAGAGAATAGAATCACACAATCATTTAGGTTGGAAAAGACCCATAAGGTCAATTTCAATGGAAAAACACTGCCAAGTCCACCACTAAACCATGTCTCTAAGCACCGCATCTACACATCTTTTAATAATCTTCTGGCTTGGGAACTCCACTACTTCCATGGGCAGCCTGTTCTAATGCTGGACATGCCTTTTGATTAAGAAAATTTTCATAATATCTAATCTATATCTCCTCTGGCACAGCTTGAAGCCATTTTCTCGTGTCTTTATTGCTTGTTACTTGGGTGAAGATACCAACTCTCATCTCACTACAACTTTGTTCTAGTTTGAAAGCAAACTAGTGAGAGAGTCTTAAGTCAGAAATACAATTTAATAGGAAAAATAAAATAAANAAGGAATAAGGTTTCCCCCAAACCTTCTTTCCTTCAGGCTGAACATCCCCAGCTCCCCCATCACTCCTTATAAGACTTGCGTTCCAGACCATTCACCAGCTTCGTTGCCCTTCTCTGGACATGCTTCAGTGCTTCAATGTCTTTCTTACAGTGAGGGGCCCAAAACTGAACACAGGATTTGAGGTGTAACCTCAAAAATGCCAAGTACAGGAGAATGATCTCTGCCTTAGTCCTGTTGGCCATGCTATTTCTGATGCAAGCAATCCTTTGTATCAGAAATCCCCCTTTATCAGAAACGTCTGTTGTCTAGTTCTGGACTAGATGTAGCACATTTACAGACCTGGATTTATACTACATTTTATATTTAATCAATGTTTTCCTTAATTTGTGAATTACTACTTTTTTTCAGCTGAAATGTTTTTTGATTTTGTTTTGCGGCAGTGAAGCCAGTTAGTAGTTCAATAGTAAACAGTAAAATAGAAATTAACTTGAAAATCCGAAATGCCAATTTTTAAAATGCATACTCTAAAAGCATAATAAAAATGGTACACCTTTTCTTACCAAAACAAGCTTTAAATCTAGTGTTGCTCTTTCATAAACTGCAAAAAGGTTTTTTTCTGTGGAATAATAACCATTTTAAGATATTAGCTAGAGACCTCTTATTTTGTTTAACACTTTCCTGTCTGTTGCAATAAATACAATGACATACCTCTCTAAGAAAGATAGTGAGGAAGATGCATCCCCCTAACTGCACTAACTTAGAAACATTTTTTTTCATACCTGGGGAGCTTCCTTTGGGAATGCTTCATCAATTAACAGAAGTTCAGGGATCATTATTTTGCCCGAGGAATGATTTATTTTCCTAATTGAATCATGCATTATCACGTTGACCATATTATGACTACAGCCTTGCTATACATTCATTAGTATTCTTAAGATTAGACAACAATTAGAATTTCAAATCAAACTTTTTTAGACATTACACTTGAATAATCCTAATTTTGATACCAGAAATAAACTGATAATAAATTTCCTGAAATATATCTCTCTACAAATTAATGGCATTGTAGAGAAATGAACTTGAACACATGTGAAGAATTTGAGGTGACATTTTCATTATCTGTTAGTTAATGTGTTTCCTCCAATCCAAACTAAAATGAAGTTATAGAAATGTGTGATTTGCAGTCACTGGCAATACAGACAAACCTGCTGTATTCATGGAGGTACATGCTTAGTAGTTATACAAATCTCAACCCCGCAATTTCCCTTCCTTTCATAAGGATTTGTTTTGTTATTTAGATCATGAAACTAAGTCCTCCCTTTTTCAGTATTAAGAAAAAAACTTGCAATTCAAGAAACTGAATTATTACTCATAGTTCTGTTATGTCATAGTCTTTCAGAGAGAAATTTGCCTAGTTACCAGATGGCAGTATGTACCACACTATTAATTTTATTCCTTTTGCTTTATCTATATTATCTGCACCTCAAGACTGATCATATATATAGAATTTTTTAACTGCTAAGTTCACCTAATTTCTTTAGACTATTTCATTCCCCTTCGTATGTGTTTTTGTATGAATGAAATGTCTGTCTCAGATTTATTTCTATAAAACACAATGATGATCAGGCACTTAAGTAGTAAACTATAATCAAATGACTGGTTAATTTCCTGAAGGTTATCACAGTGTCAGCCCAAAGAAAGTAACATCTGAGCATAAGTACAGGAACATCCAAACTACCAGTCTCACCTGTGTTTGTTGCTTGGGAATTTGTTGGCCACACCAAAACACATCAGTGCTTGTGCAGCAATTTAATAGTATAGATAAGTGTCTAAATCTGTGTTTTTTCCCCTTGTAGATTACTAGTACATTGTAGTGTATTTTTTGTTAGTATAGTATAGTGTAAGTAATTTCTGTTTATTTGCTATCATAGCATTTAAATAAAGAGAAAAAAATGTTGTGCTTGGACCAATATGAATATAACTACAGAGGATTTTCCTGATAGTTGTAACGCCCTGGTCTACCCAGTGGCTTTAGGGAAAGGTAGTTGGACTTACTCTGGGCAGCGAGCAGGAGGAACAACAAAATTCTCAGGAGGTTCAAAACCAACTTTTATTTGCAAACTTTAGACACAACAAGGCACTTGTCAAGGCAGTGACTGGAATTTTTCTTGGTCTGACTTACAATATAATTTGAGGAGAAGAAGACATGAAGGAGAAAATGAGAAAGAGAAAGAGAAAGAGAGAAAAAGAGAGAAAAAAGAGAGAAAAAGAGAGAAAAAGAGAAAGAGAGAAAGGAAGATAACCACCACCCTAAGATTCAGAACGACTTCAGCAGGTTTTAAATCAAGGGTAGTGGAACATGCCATGTAGCACCTCTTTTGCCACAGTCTTCTCTGTTTTATTCTGCTGGGGCCCTCCCCCATACAAGTTTATGCTAATTTCAGCACTAAAGTCTCATGCCTACTTTTTACGCAGTTCCAGAATGTTCCCAGCTGGCCCATGCAGTCGACCACCCTCACTGCAGTGGAGGCTGACACTGACTTTTCAAATGCTCATGTGTTTCACAGCACAGTACAAGAAGGCTCCAGGGTGCCAGGGGAAGCCGTGCACCATCCCACCTACGCAGAGCTCGCCCTGTTCCCTACCATTTCCCACCTGGTTGTTTTGAGCCAGTCAGCCACTTCTCCAGTCTCCTATAATAGTAATTTCAAAGAGAAAATAAAGCAGTCTTTTTGTTGCGGAATAGGTATACTACAAAAGCTAAAAACAAACTAGAAAATTATAGCCAAAAGAAGGGAGGAAAAAACCTTTTCCTTTTCTTTTCATTCTTGACTGTTGAATAATCATTGATTCACATCTTGTTTGGGATTGGTAGGTTACATGGAATCATAGAGTCCTTAAGGACTGGACAATCTTCATGTAAGAGTTTTGCCAGGTCTGTCTTCTACGTACCCTTGCACTCTTCTTTCTTATATTGATGAGTGAAAAAGCAAAATCTGCATTGGATGGTCTTGGGGATGATCTCAGACAAAAGCTATCAGCTTCTGATATCATCTGGACAGGGATTTTTGAAGGTCTACAGCATTGAAAAAGGCTGGAAGGAGGAAAGATAGAAGACCCTTGTCAGAAAGAAAGCAGAAAAGCCCTTAGGTGGTTCTTGGGAGGAGATAAAAGTTGACCAGGTCTCTGGCTGTCAGTGTGAACAAGTTTCACAGCTGTGATCTGGGATTTTTTACAGCAAAAGGGAGAAAATAATGTCAGTTAATGTACAATCAGTATAGACCTGAGTATCATTCAATGTTTCTATTTAAATGATAAATTAGACAAGTATTAAAGTGATAATGGGGGTGTGATGGTGTTTGGGGGGTGTTGGAAGTGAAGGTGAGTTGTTTGTTTGTGGTGGTGATGGAGAATAATTTTCTTTCATCTAGTTAAAATAAATCTTGATAGTGTTAGAAATCATTATGCTCAGGTTGTGAAGAGAAAGAAATATTAGAAGAAATAAAGATTTCATGTATTTTCAAGTTAATTGCAGTGTAAAGTAAAAGCACTCTCAAAGAGCAATTCTTCTCCTACTTCATGTATTCCCAAAGTGCAGTACACCACACCACAATAAGCCACCAAGGAGTAACCAGTGAGAGAGAGAGAGAAAAACTGTAACATTAGTTCAACAACCCAATACTTCTTAACCAACACTTTAGGTAAGGGCATGGAATTAAGCAGGCAAATTTTACAGAGTATTCTGAGTTGGAAGGGACACCTTAAGGATCAAGTCCAACTCTTAAGTGAATGACCCATTGTCAGAGACTGAAAATAGTTTATGCCTCAAACACTGATATAAAGTTTTAAGGAAGCTACAACCACAAAAACCTCCCTGAAGAACTTTGGACTGTAAGTTGAACTGCTGATTGATTAAAGGAAACCCATTGTTCAGTCACGTCAGGCTGAGGGAAAGGTANCAGTGATGCCACAGACCCAGAGACTGCTGTAAGAGGCTGCCCCCTCCCCAGGGGGACATGCCCGGACATGCCTGCCCAGCCTGAGCACATATACCCATCAGATTCCGTGCTTTCCCTGGGGGGACCTTCACCACCAAGAAGCCCAGCTGGAGAGGATCAACAGAACATCGTTGGGATCCACGGAGTGGTGACATTTTCCTTATTCTGTCCCTGTCACTTTCTTTCTGTCCCCTTCACCTATTTTCTACTTCTTTCTTTCCCTCTCTCTCTCTCTCTCACGTATCTACCATCAATAAAACCCATATTATTGTCACTGACATATGGTCTTGTTTGCACCTTAATTTGGGCAGAGGAATTTTAAAGAACCTTAATAATAGTAATAATTGGATCCTAACACCCATACAGGGGCTAAACCTGCAACCTTGGTGTCATTTGCACCCTGCTCTAAAGAACCAAACTAATGACAGGATTACAGTTCTTACTTTTCCCATTCCCCAGCCTACACTCCACCTCCATCTCTAATTTTGAGATTAGGCAATGAGTGAAGGAACTGAAGTAAAAATATGATATGAAATTAGTAGGTATTTCTAAAATCCCAGTAGATTGAAGGCAACCACGGTTCATAATCTGTCTCATATTGTAAAATGGCAATGGCTTGACTTCTCTACAATCTAACAATCTAATCTCTACATCTAAGAAAAGGTCCTTCAGATCCTTGACTTGTGTTAAAATGAAAACTGAGATCAAGAGCAAATGTCTCCTGAAGAGATGAAAAGGCTTTTTCTATTTGCAGAGGTTGAATGGTAGTAGAGTCTCTGATAGTATTGACAGCTGTAGCTTTTATGTCTACTTCTATGTTCCTGCTCATATTTTCCACTTCTGAATTTACTACCAAGGACAGATAACACAGCATTCTATTTTGCTTTGACCAAGAAGTGACTCTTTTTTAAAAGTCCATTAATTTGTATCAACAACTAATCTGCTCATACTAGCTTTTGTTATTTTTTTTTTTCATATTCAGAAATATTTTTATTTCTGACATGTCCACATGAGACCATTGACAAAGACTGAATGGAGGCTACCAAAATCTACATTATTTTTGACATTTATACCCTGTAAACTACTGTGATTTTCATCCATCTATGGAATTTCCAGGGTTACACTGTACATACATGATTCTGGAAAATACTGAAGAAATGAAGAATGATTTTCTTCAAATGGTATAGCTGTTGCATTCACAAAGCCAAGTACATTATATCAGATAGGAGAAATCATACCCCCATTTTTAGTATACATAGACTTGAAATACAAGTGGTATTTAAAGTTAATGTGTGCCTCCATTTCTTTTAATTGTCATACAATAAAGATTGTACTCTCATAAGAGATCTGTGAGCTAGTACAGAGCTTAATTTGATCTTTTAGCATGTAATGAAAACACAGTCCTTAGGGATTCTGACATAATTGGAGTTCATCTCTAATGTTACTGAATTCAATTTTTGTGCAGTTCTCTTTTTTCTTATGAGAAACAATTGTAAGACAATTATAAGATGCATAAAGAGAAAGAAAGAAGAGAAAAATAAACTATATAAATGCTCTCTTTTTATACTTAAACATCAATGCTGACTGAAGTCTATGAAATTAAAATAAACATGGTACAATTTATACTCACCCTTCAATATCTTGTGATAAGAATGAATTTAGTTTAAAACGTGTTTTAATGAGGAAAAACATCTAGACCCATTAAAATATATCCAGAATATTATCCTTTTAATACAGTTGAAGAGACACTTGAACCTGAGCACATAAGCTTCTGATGTATGGCTTAATTTTAATAATTGGTAACAATGAAATGAAACTTTTAAAAAAGTTATGTTAATTGAACGTGTTTTGTAAATTTTTTTTCTGTTCATTTACTATGTGCCAGAATGCCATATGATAAAATTTAAATAAATAATAAAGAAAGGAAAGAAAAAAGGGGGGATGGGTGGAAAATAAATTGCTGTACTTTCAGGTATATAGCTCAGTGCTTATGTGCACTTCTAATGACTCACACACCTCTTTTCAAATGAATAATACCAATAGCAGCCCTGAAGAAAAGGAAAAGGAAAAGGAAAAGGAAAAGGAAAAGGAAAAGGAAAAGGAAAAGGAAAAGGAAAAGGAAAAGGAAAAGGAAAAGGAAAAGGAAAAGGAAAAGGGAAGAGACGAGAAGAGAAGAGAAGAGAAGAGAAGAGAAGAGAAGAGAAGAGAAGAGCTAACAGAGCTACTAAGAAAGGAAGTATGCTAGAACAAAGTAGATACAAAAAATACAAAACAGAAGGGCTAGGTAGAAAATGGGTCATTATTGCCATAAACAAATTCAATCTACACTGCTCAGTCATAAGCTTCTTTCAGAAAATCTGGGAGTTACTTGTAGGAAATTTGGTAACACACACTGTTTCTAAAGAAAATAAACAGAGATTATGTATTGTGATATCACTGCTGCAAGGCATCCTAAGTATGGACTTTCCTTTCCTGTCATACAGTTTTCTAAAAGAAGAGGGAAGAAGAAACACACATTCTCCCAGCTACTACTCCCACATAGTCAAATGTGATTTTGCACTTAGGTATAAAATGCTTTCATTAAATAATGGATTCAGGGATAAAATTTGTTTAACTATCTAATACATTTTGATCTGTGTATCATCTGAAAAGGCCCACACTTAATCTTCCCAAGGAAAAAAGTTACAAAATTTCATTCATTAATGAAAAAAAGTCTGTTATGGTCAGGGTCTCTTTTGAGGTAACTGGACAGATTACAATGTCCTATACCCAGGTTTTTGTGTATGTTTGAACTTTGATAAGTATGACAAAAAGGTTTATAGATGGAAACAATGCAGATTTCTGTACTTCAAAAACTTCTTGTCCTAGGTTACAATATAGATGTATTTAAGTATTCTGTTACCACCAGCTGTGGGCCATTAGCTGTTATCACCTGCTAATGACCCACCCCTGATAACAGACAATGGGCCATCAAGAAACCCCCACATGACTCATGGACTTACCTCATCCTATTGTGAGAGGCTCCACCCAGGAGGGAGGAGCCAAGCATTCCCACCTGGATATAACCTGCCCTCAGAACTGCCTAACTTAGCCCTGTCTACTGGGTTACCAGCGGATAAAGCTACCACTGGACCTTCATCTGGAGACCTTCTGTAGGATCATTGCTCCAACTGAGCTACTTCATCTGGACTGCTACCACCACTCTAACAGGGTGTCAGGTTGTATCTGACTTTGTCAGTGCTTTTCCTTATATTATTTCATTTGTTTCTAATTTTATTTTCCCATTAATTTAAATCCTGACTTGTGATCTCCCACTGGTTTGTTTTCAAACCAACATACTTCTTTATAATCATTGGAGAGAACTCCACTCTTCTAGGGTGAATTTAACTTGAAGTCTTGTAGACTATTAATTTTACAGTAAGGAAAAATTAAATAAATAACCCTGGGACTGCAAAAGAAGAGGGAGTAGTTTTAGATGCCAGTTCAGAATTCATAGAGATGCCTGACTACATTCCTGAAATTTGTACCTAAGCTCAAGTGAAACATAAGTTACACAGACTATGTCTCTAACATATCCTGTTATTTCACGTTTCTGGTTGTATCTGAGCACCCTTTTGTCTCACAGTCACTTTGAGCATCTACTTAAACCAGTATTTATGACTTTTTTTTTTAGTAATTCTGTCTACTGTCCTAGTGGTTACAAACATCCACTCCACAGAGGCAGAAAGAGTACTTAAATTAGCATTATTGCTAAATACATGCAAATTTCTAGTTGAAGATGTCCCTGCTCATTGCAGGGGGGACTGGACCAGATTATTGTAAAGATCCTTTCCAACCCAAACAATCCTATGATTCTATGATAAGTAACTGGCTCAAAACCAGCCAAACTGCTCTATGGATACTAACCAGATATGAGGCAACTTCACTTGGAAACGGAATGAAATCAGCTGATTAGATGCTGCGGTTTTTCATTTCATAGATCTGATTTTAGCTCAGCAAACTCTAGGAATTTAAGTGGGATCCACCTCTTAATTCCAGATGCATAGAATGCACACAGACATCTGAGTTAGGCACTGCAGGCTATCATTATTGTCACTTACCCATTACTGTCAAGGGATAAATATGGATAAGTTTAGGGAGTGATTCTTTTAATCCTAAAGTAGCTGCCTGAAAAAGGGTACACTAATTGCTCCTCATAAGCATTTTTTTGTATTTATTGATCATAAGGTAAAATGAGGATGACTAGCTTAGTATATGGAATTATAACATTAGGAGAGAAAAGCTGACACATTTACACTCATGGTGCTTCAGGAACCTTGACAGACTGCTGACTAACTTATGTAGGGCAGAAAATGTGTAGTCAACATGAGGGAATGGGCAACTAGAAAACTCTCTAAAAGTCCCCAAAGAGAAGGAATGGAAATCTGAGGATTACTTTGAATTACTTTTTAAATTGTTGCAGGGAACCTTGTATTTAGTTTTGCCAGCTTTCTTTTTTTCAACTAATCAATAAGGTGTTGGCTCAGACTGTGTTTTGCATAATCACAGGAAGATTTACCTTCAGCTACTTGCTATCAATACATTAACTTTGTGTTAGCAATGTTTCGTATGGGTTTTTTTCCTTCTTTTTCTTCTCTGAAAAGCACACCCTAATAACTTATGAAATAGAAGTTTCTTTCTGCAAACATCAAGATTTTTCTTCCCTTAAGTAGATGGACTGGTATCAAGAATTAAAAGAATAAAATCAGGACCATAACAGTATTGAAACTGACAATCCCCAAGCTAGTGCATGCAAATGCATTTACACAGTCTGTAGATCCATCTCCAGGCCTTTCTTCCCAATTCAGTGTGTGCTTGCAGCCTAGAGAGATCTGGTCTCATGAGGGATCTGCTGTGAATCCAAGTAAAAGTTGTGGACTGTCAGTGGACTTTCTCAGGCCACATAGAAGCAGCTCAAGTACAGCTGCCTGGGAAAAGGACGTTTTATGGAAGACTTAGAGGCATGGGCTCAAACCCCTGTTTTGGGGAGTTAAAGGTCACAGCCATCCTTGTTGAGCCTCAGAGGCAGAGCAGCAATGGAGAGGTGAGGACCAGGGAGAGATGGTTGTTAAGGCTACAAGGAGATCAGAGCCAAGGGAAAAGTGTGGATTAGTGAAGGTAAGTTCATGGGTTTTATAATAGGTTCCTTGTGTGGTTATTAACTGTTCAATTCATCCTGGTTGACATGACCTCTGTTCCCATGAACAATGACAAATTAAAACAGTAATTGATTCATATTCTGTCTACACTTAGCAAAAACAACTACAGTAGTACCAACAAAACCCTCAAACCAACTAAATGCAACACCTGTGAGTGAGATAATAATTTTTCAAAGTATTTCCTTGCTTCTCATGGAAGTTTTGATTAAGAGTTTTTCAGTAGCACTCCATCATATAATATAACTTTGTGAGGACTGGAAAAGTTAATCATGTTACAAGACATGGTGAAAGTTTCAGAAAGAAAAACATAATTAATCCAGAAAAAGAAAGTCAGGGTTGGGTTTTTTTGTCATTGTTGTTTGGTTGGTTTGTGGTTTTTTGTTTGCTTTTTAAAGCAACACCAGAACATGTTGCTATATGTATTTTTCCTAGGCAGAAGTCATCAACCTTTTTATCTTCAGACTTCCGGTATTTAATTTTATGCCGTCTGAAGTCTTCAGCACCTTATCAGAGTGAAGAGCTACTAATACCTGCTCCAAAGGGTGCTGTAAGAATAAATTATTACAAATTGTGAAATACCGTGGTAGAAGTTATAAACATCCAAATAAGCAGAACCCTGGACAGTTTTATAATTAACAGAATAGGATAGATTCCTCTGGAGATAAAAGAAAAGGTGAAACAAACAATATTATTTTGCAAAGATGAAATTCAGAGAAGAGAGTGTAGTCCATAAAAACTAATATTATCAATACCACAGCAATTTTAGCATTCTTCCCAGATACTAGTAAGGGTGTTTGTTGATCATCACGTGTATATTGATATTTTTCAAAATTATTTAATTTCTACAATTTCACAAGATTTTCTACAAGATCTTTTTAGTTGTTGTTGAGCTACTTAGCCCTTACTTTTTTCAATCAATCAAGTCAAAACAGGCAAAACTGACTTTTTGACATATGCTGGAATTTTGACATATGTTCAATTGATATATTAAGTTATGGCTGATGATCAGTTTCTTCATCTGGAAGGTACAATAAACATACCTGTAGTGTAAATCCCAGAGAGCAGCTGACTCCACATACTGCTGTATGGTGAATGAAGTCTCTGGAATATTTCATGCTGATAAAATGCACAGCTTGACAAAAAGAAAAATAAACAAGGTAGATGTTCCTTGTCATGTTAAGGAGACAAAGCAAAGTAAAGAGCAGCACAAAAGAAAACACACCAGGAGAAGAAAAAAATACCAAATTCAACTGTATTGTCCTAGCTGTGAAGGTTATAGTGAGCTCCTTTAAATTTAAATTCTTGTCTTGCAGTACTTTAGACCTAGTTATTTGGAATACTGCTTAGAACAAGCTAAAATATTTATCCAGACATATCCAGACTTCCTGACATCTATGGCTTTCCACATGCCATATAGTTGAACATATTTTAAATGCCAGAAGGTAGATCTTGGCATAAGACTAGTTCTGTTCTTTAAGCATTCCTTTTAGTTCTTGTTTCTGCTCTTCCAATTCTGTTAAAATGATTGTGTAGCTCTTCATATCAAAGAAAGTCAATGAATTTAAAACATGCTCATTTTCTGCCTGCCTCTTAAATGCCACACATCTGTTTAACCAGGACAACAGGGTGGACATTTCCAGAATAAATACAGTTGTTCACACAAGGATATCTATATTCCCAGAAAGGATATCTATATTCTCCAAAGTTCCTCTTTGGAGATTTGCACTAATTAAAAGTGTCTGTACAAATAATATTTTCCCATATAAACAAAGATTACATACCGCATAGGTAAATCAGGATTTGCATTTTGAAAAACTATTTTGTCTTTCTTATTTCTATTTACTTCCACATAAAAGCAAGTAACTCTTCAGTGAACAAGCACCAAGGAATTTTTGGCAATGGCAGAATGATCATCAGCTTGTTCTAGCTGTTACTGCTTCAGCAGGGGGCTTAGACTAGATCATCTCAGGAAGCACCTTTCAACCTAGATGACTCTTTTTGTCTATGTGTGTAATATTGATGATGCAATACATAATTAAAAAACCCCAGCAAACAAACCCTGTAGTACTCTCACTTGCAAAATTACTCCTAGGTGTTTGATATTACACACCAGAAGAAAAATGTCAAGACCTTGCTCTGAGACTTTGCACTGCACTCTGATTTGAAAGGCATTCTCACCATATTAAGACATTCCTTGGTTTCTCTTCTGACAGTATTAGGCCAGGAAACATGAGTGCAAGACATTTGGAATTAGTGACCCAGCTATTTAGCCTGCATATTATGTCTGTAGAGTTGTCATGATATTGGAAATTTTTCACTAGCTTACTTAGAATTGGTAACCAGTGTTTCGGAAAATTAAGGGACAGTAGTACCATATCCATCTATTTGGGAAAAAGAAATCATCCCTTAAGAAGCATTCTTGAAGTAACTTTTGGAATTTTAACTTTTGATGGCAGTTCCATTCCATCCTCATTCTTTCACTAATATCATTAAGATATTTGAGTAACATACTCAAATATTATCCACAGCTGTTCTGGAAGGAGAGAAGAGTCACAGAACAAAACAGTGACTGTAGATTTTATTGTTAATTACTATGTGGAAATAATGACAAGCAATTTATTTTTGATAAAGATTTCATAGTGTAACTTAGGTTAAAATGATCTGTTTGCTGCAATTACAATGTGAATGGATACATTTTTAAAGTATCCTGGAAATCATGTACACTAACAAAATACACTTGAAATGTCCCTATATTCTAGCTACAAAGAAGAAAAAAAAAAGAAAAGCAACAACAAAACCATCAATTCCATGAAATACTTGAGCTGAATTTCAATGCATATAAAAGCAAAGCTCTGGCTTTTCCTCTTCCCAAGGATCCACTAATTTACAAAACAAAGCTTATTTATGTCACACAGCCTTTTACAAGATGATCTTTCATGAGCTTTTTTTTAAACCTCCATTCAACCTTGAGGTTGTTCACATTATTGACTTTCAGCACAACATGCTTTCATTGTAATCTCAGAATCTCATTTGAGATGTCATGGAGCAGTTTTATTTCTCAACAATAGTATTTATGAATTTCATTGTGAAATAATCAGTTTAACCACTGCAGGTAATACATGCTCTTTACAGTACTGAAAATCAAATTAGATTGGTGTTTTTTCTGAACACTACTCTGATTCAGCAGATTAACTTATCCTGAGGCCTTATCCTCAACTAACAAAACCCAAAAGGAAATTACTTTTTTGTTTGTCAACATCATATATCTTTCTACTCCTAGATATCCCAGATGCCTTTCTAGTTATTTCTTTTAAAACAGCTAATCAAGTTTCCAACCAGGTAAGCTATTAAATAGAATTTCGTTCTATGTGCAAGACTGCAAGTGCTTAAAATCCCAACAATGACCCTTACTTCAACAGGGATTGAAGTAGCTAAAATCAATATATGTTTTGTATTACAAAAGGAGTAGATTAGATATTTACAATTATCTACTTTAATTCCAAAATCTATGAATTTGTGACCTTTTAATTAGTAGAAAGAAATGGTGGTTACTCCAAAGTAAAATATGGGCAAGAGGTCCAATAATAACCCATGAACCCTTCCCAAACGAAGCCTTTTTCTTCTTTAGAAATCTAGTCATTAAGCATCAAAAGTATGTCATCATGAACTCATAGACCAACTTGATTATTTTCTGTAATGACAAAAGATAGACTGTGGGATTCTCCTTTGTCCCCTGCAATGTAGTGTTTTCTAAAAAAACATCCAAACTATAAACAAAGAAACAAAAAACCTGTGAAAAGAGCAGAAGGGGACAAGGAAACTGAGACTCAAATGCATAGCTATGTTAGTGATATGAATATCAAAGTCATTTTTTCAAGCTGTATCAAAGGTACAATTGTAATTAAACTACTTTCAGCTATAATAGTGAACATTGTGGAAAACGATACAATAATATGAAGATAAATTCTCATATGCGTTCAATTAACTTCAGAAAGGAGATGTTACGAGTAGGGGATATCTGATGATACTTGATTCAAAAACAGAAAATAAATTGTCTGTTTAAGCAAAATGTATCCAAATATGTATTGTGAGGTTGACTACAAACAATGTAAACTAAAGATTATATGCTTTTCCTGAAACACAAAGGGAAGCAATATACTCTGTGATGGTTTTACATAGTTAAATGCTAAGCCTATATTAAAATGTAAAGATTAGAACTTACTCTTAAAAAAGGAAGCCATTTCCAAGCTGAAGATGTCTTTTCCATTCTTAACATAGCCTGACATTGTTTTCGTGCAATGTTTCACAACAGTAGAAAAAACCGCAATATTCTATACTGCTTTTCTATCTAATTCTGTGAAGCTTTTGGGACTGGGCATAGGATTGCAGTCAGAAGATAAATGAAACTACATCTATTCTATTCTCTTCAGCTCAGAAATACATTGATTAGAAAAGTCATTGCTGAACTTGATTTCATCTAAGGAAGTAACTGGTCTCCTGTAGCAAAATATAAACCATTTTCAAGTACCATTCAGCCTGGGTATACTCTGCTCTTTCACCAAGACCTAGGCTCCATTTCTTTTTTCCCAATCTATAAACATCTTTTTCTGTTAAGATCTTGGAAAATCTTGGTGATAACTCTCTGCTATGGATGTCTGTCTTTACCTGCAGAATGATTTCCTGCCAAATTTGATTAAGATCTGTCTCGAGGAGTGACCAACAACTTAATATATGGCAGACAATGTGTAGAAATCCCACTTTCAGAAACAGTGAATCAGGACACGCTCAACAACAGCAAGAGGTTCAATTACATCTCCAACTACCTCTTATATAACAGCTATTTGTGTTGCAGTTTAAAAAAAAATTATCCTATATAACCATTATTTTGGTGTTGATGGATAAACTGGAACACAAATACCTGTTATATTCATATTGCATTTTATTCTGGATCCTCTTGTCTTTCTATCTCCAAGGCAACTAAAAGATACTAGAGATACTGGATGTGTGGAAAGATTTTATATATTTTTGTTTCAGGAAATTCCCTGCACAGTTCTGAACCACAGGAAATAATTAAGAGATTACAAGTTTATGTTCTTTTTTTATACTTCCTGCAAGTTGCAAACTGCAGCAAACTGAAGATCTATTAAGTTCAAAATATTGCATTTCCTTGTAAACTAACTGTGGTTTTATGCTTCTATGTGAATGGAAAAAATAACTTAATGGGATTCTGGAAATTTACCCCAAAAGATGCTGCACGGTCAACAAGGGAAGAGAAACTGATGTAACCTACCTGGATTTCTATATGGCTTTTGACACAGTCCCACAGGGCATCCTTATCTCCAGACTGGAAAGAAGGCTTTGAAGGGTGGGTTATTTGATGGATAAGAAATTAGCTGGATGGATACAACTGCTGGAGGCCGGTGATGAGTAGTGTTGCCCAGGGCTCTGTCTTGGGACCCGTGCTTTTCAGTAACTTCAATGATACAGGCAGTGAGATCAGGAGTACCCCCAACTTCCCTTGCAGAGCAGAAGCCTGACAGATTAGGTCAGGAGGTTTTTCACATTATATATTTGCCAGTTTGCTGGAAAATTTTCCAAAGTTCAATTCTATATGCCATATAGTATTTCATAGTAATTTATTTTAAATGTACAGCGTAGGAATATAAATAAATAGAACTTCAGACAGAATTGTGAATAATTTCTAAAACTAGGTTGCCAAAAATACTCAACATTCCCTGTTTTCCTACACTTTAAAATAATTCTTCATAAAGAGGATTTTTTTTGAGTTGAAATGCTATTTTATTGATATGTGCATAAAAAATTACATCGATAAAATTCCCTGCTACCCTCCACCTGTCACCCTTTCCCTGGCAAAAGTAGAAAGAACCATTTTTGTCCCATGAGGTAAACATATTTAGGAGATGTAAACATTCATATATATATTCAAACCATGTGTGCTTTTGAAAGCTCTGGGTGGTGATGACTTAATAGATAAGACGCTATACTCAAATACTGAATTGTCTGACATATTGAGGTGCTTAAATGACCTTAAACTTTTGAGTTCACATCAGTTTGTGCTGATTGGGAAAGAAAATCAGAAGCAAAAAGATAAATAGTAAGGTATTTCGGTCTAAGATTTCTTTTCATATTTCTTTTTCTACATCAGAGGTTGGTTAAAATTTGAGGTTATTTTCAATAACTACTTTTGCTTTCACTGCAATTATTTTTTTGTACTTCTGGTCTTTTTCCTTGTATTGCAATGTCAGTCATGACA
This sequence comes from Gymnorhina tibicen, assembly GCA_013399875.1. Classification (NCBI taxonomy): domain Eukaryota; kingdom Metazoa; phylum Chordata; class Aves; order Passeriformes; family Artamidae; genus Gymnorhina; species Gymnorhina tibicen. The sequence goes on from VXAZ01005852.1 coordinate 39,930, forward strand.
CAATGACATAGCATATTACATGTATTAAGAGCTGACTAATGGATAACCCTCAGAAAATGGTTAATTATCATGTGATATAATATCAATTATTCATCCAACTTTTAGGTAAATGTGGAAAGCTACACATCAGAATAGAATTTTAGAATTGAAAAACACATAAAGGCAGAAAGTAAAAGCCCTTAGACAGTTAGCTGATAAATATAGATGAAGTCTTCCTTTTTCTCTTCATACTCAGCTACTTAAGTAAATCTTGAAGAAGTACTAATATCAGCTGTGTTATTATAATACTGTGTATAATCTGCCTCATGTATTTTCCACTTTGAGTTCAACCTATATGTACATTTGGAAGATATTCCAGTCATATTACTTTTCAAGAGTAATAACCTAGCATTAACAGAACAGAAGTTAAAAAAATTCCTCAATCTAGAAACAAATAAAACCACCACTGTAAAGTTTAGGTTGTCATTTTTGCTGTAGCAAAATGTACAGCAAACATTGTTCTGTAATAAAAATTCCAAAGTGCACAGGTGCTGGACTTCCGATTTATTTTCACCTTCTATTCAGTTAATAATCCATAAACTCCATCCATTACACAGCTGTGTCCTCAGGCCACTTCAGTGAGTATTAAAAGATTTCTTTTTCAAGGCTCTTGTACAACTGTAATGTCCTAATAAACTTCACACACATCAGACCTAAGGTTGAAGTTAGATGCTGACTCCTGTTTCATTCAGGGCTTCATCTTTTTCAGGATCTATGCAACTGAGGTTCTTCATTAAAAGAAAGTAAGGATATCATCTATTTCTTTAGCTTTTCTAAGAACAATTTCTTTTTAACTTTTTGTGGTAATTTGTATTTGCAAGTCTGTATTTGTCAAATATGGATTATTTTTGCAGGTGAGAGGATGCTGACTCTAAGTCCTTTAGAAGGACATTCCATTAAAATACTTCCACTAAACCAAAAAGATGGTGAATGAAAGGCAATTTTATAGCCCTCTTGGGGAGACATGGAGGGTTATCGTGGACTGCAAGAGCATAGAGAGGTAGGCAATGGGTTCTGACTCTGAGTTTTAAAGAGATGCACATGTGCAAATACAATCTTTTGAAATTCAGATTTACATACCTCTGCTCTCCTAGTTCTTGTCATTAAGCCTGATTTAGGATCCTGCTGACTATGCCAGTTTGTCAGGAATGAATGATTTAGATTGCTTAAAGGATCACCATCAAAGGTATTAGCAAAAGCCATTTTAATATGATGTCAAAGTGCAGTTTGGCAAAGGTTCACTTTATTACTGCATGGAAGAAACATATAGAGGAAAATTGGATTGGAACTGAGCTAGAATGATTGATGTAGAGACTGGAGACAAGAACATGTAAAGGCCTGTAAAAACTCCTGTTGAGTTGTGAGATTCAGAGTAGACTATTCTAAACTCCTGATGGAGCTTAGATAACTAAGCTGGGTCCAATCTTAGTCTCAGACTTGGGCAATGATTTATGTGTAATGGAAGAAATGGAAACAATGGATCTCTCTGCTTTGGATAAGGGTTTCTAAGTCTCAGTTAAAGAAACTCAAACCTTTAATGTTTTTGCTCAAGGATAGAGTTACCTGGTGTGCAATCCAGCAGCAATTCAGGAAGAGCTCAAATTGGGCTCATCCAAAGATCTGCCATTAGTAACAGTTCTCTCTGCCCCAAAGAGCAACCCTGAGAGGTGTCCCAGCTCAAGAGGATATTACTGCCATCCAGCCACATTGCCTAGAAGGGAGAGCTCAATGTGTATATGTACATCAAACCACCATGTTTTTCCTAAGGGTTGTTAGCTGAGTGTTTTAACTTATTATTATGAGTCTGGACACATAAAATAAATTAAAATGGGAATAATGTGGCCACAGGAACATAACTACAGAAAATAAGGTAAAATATTCAGCTAGGAGACTAGTATTTAAAAACAAGGAATACTGTGGGATATGGTTTACATAACGGACTTTGAAATGTCTTGTGGTCTGCAGCTATTTGGCTGTTTGATACAACTATGCTTAGTGCCACAGGCAGCTTTGAAAAATAAAATAAAAAGCTTCCTCTCAAACTTGTAAATATAAAAGTACAATTTTGTAATAGGATGCTGACTATTTCTTTCAGCCAGAGGCCCTTGAGTTCTGAAGTGTGTGGTAGCACAATCGCATTCTCACCATCTCCAGTACTGCCCTTTCCAGAGTCATGGGAAGAGTAGCATTTTAGCCACATGCCTGTAGCAGGGTTGCCATGTATTTAAGCAGTTCCTTATCATTTGGATTCTGGGAAGCAATTCACTCTTTCTTGTAATTGCACTTCATGTATCTATCTTGATATTCTTAAAGAAAGAACTAGACACTTTTAATAAGGCTTTATTTTATACATCTGTACAGCTTTTGATTTTATATAGCTGTACACAGAGAGATTAATTGCTATCGATGTTTAGGATTATTAATTTTTTTTTTATTAAATGAAACCAGTGATAGTACATCATGCATGCACATATACCTATGTTTATATGTGTGTTTGCATGCACATATATGCACATCCTTTTAATACGAAAACAAGAATTAAGGTGCCGGATTGTGAAACAAAAAATTAAAACTAGTTTCCTGGTCCTAACAGAATGCATGAGAACTTCCAAATCAATTAACTAAACTGATCATGGGAAGTTCCTCTAACAGAGATGTGTTCTTGGTCCTGGAGAAGGTATCCTGCTGCAGGAGGCGAATTTACGATTCCTAAGAACAAGTTTCCCACTCTCAAATGTATTTTTTTTTCAATTGCTTCTTCCCCAGATTCTACTTGTAACATAGCCCAGCTCAGAAGTGAACCAAAAGGCAAGATAAAGCAGTTGAGAAAAGCTGAAAGAATCTTGATGAACAACCTTAATAATGTCTTGGAATTGCCATGCCAGGAACTGCCAGTTCTGTTTTGCAGTCTTAACTGCTACTCAAAAATGAGAAGAAAACCTCCTGCTATTTTTGTTCTTACAACCCGAAATTAACCAGTCCATATGTTCCTTGACTTTTCCCAGAGAGCTGGTTCTTAAGGAAGAACCACTCTCTTGTCTTGGTTTGAACCCAGCCAGCAACCAAGCCCCACACAGCCACTCACTCACTCCCCCACCAGCAGGACTGGGGAAAGAACTGAAAGACTAAAAGTAATAAAACCTGTGGGTTGTGTTCAAGACAAGTTTAATAGGGAAAGCAAAAGCTGTGCATGCAAGTGAAGGAAAGCATGGAATTTATTCACTGCTTCCTGTGGGCAGGCAAGTGTTCAGCCATTTCCAGGAAAGCAGGGTCCCATTGCATGTAGTGGTGATTTACAAAGACAAACACCATCACTCTGAGTGTCCACCCCTTTTTCCTTCTTTCCCCCACTTCACATGGCTTGATGCCGTATGGTCTGGAATATTACTTTGGTCAGTTTGGGTCACCTGTCCTAGCTGTGTCTCCTCCCAAATTCCCAGATGCTTGCCAGCGTGGCAGAACAAACAGCAGAAAAGGCCTTGGCTCAGTGTAAGCCCTGCTCAGCAATAACAAAAACATCTTTTTGCTATCAAGCCTGTGTTCAGTACAAATCCAAACTCAGCCCCATACCAGCCACTGTGAAGCAAACTACCCCAGCACACCTGTACAAAGAGCAATCCAGAAAATACATCAACCAAATGAAAAGCTGTATTCAGAGAAGAGTTTAAACATTTGGTAGTAAAACAGTTGAGAGTCTTTTCAGATAGCTTTCTGTAAACAGAGACTGTATAGACAGAAACTGTCTCTGTAGACAGAAGCTGTAGAGGAGGATTTAAAGAATCACTCGTACATACTCAGTGAGCACTGACTTGTGGAACTGGGTTCCTAGGGGAAAAAAGGTGCATGCAAAGAAATTATGCATCCTAATGGATATATTAGGACAGGATTTGGGAGGTTATTAGATAGATAAGCAGCCATTCAGGCATTCTGTATGTTTTTTTAAAGCTTGACTTTGTAATAATAGCACTCCTATAATACTTTGTTTTTCATATTTGTTGGAATGAAATAATCCACACTTTCTCTCAAATATATAAAGCTGCTGCAAAGACAATAAATAGAAATGCTGACTGTGACAGAAGTCCTTAGGTTTTTCAGTACTCTTGCTTCATTGAAAAATGTAACTGATAAATCAAAAACCACCTCTGTGATGTTTTGTAGAGACACACGTGCACACACACACATATAAATATCTCTATCTATATCTATATGGAAAAAGTGTATCAATATCATATTGATCTTCTAGCAGTCCAGAATTTGGTGTCCACACGGAGAAGTCTGTACAGGGAGTCAAAATTAAAATTACTTAAAAAAGAAAAAATAGATAGAAAACTCTCCTCGAAGGTAATAAAACAACAGGTTCTGCTGCGAAGACATGGTTAAGGGTTGTGATTTTGCTCCTGATGCTATTGTTAAAAAAATACTTTTGGAGGCCATGTCGACATGTCCTCAAATATATATTTAAAGTTATTGGATAGGATTTAATAAGCAAATCTGTCAAAATCAGGGAATATTTTGCTGCATGTGCTCAAGAATAGTTATCATGCTGATCATGTAGGAAAGAGTTTGAAATACAGAAGTGCAACACATCTATGTTATATACTCAATCTATTTTGATGACACTTACTATTTCTTTTATTTAGCATATTATGCCTATATTTTGTATTTTTTTCCTAAAATATTGCGACAGATTGTTTAGACAAGATTGCAGCAAAGTAAACGAATTTCTAACCTTTTGTTCAAGACAGTAAAAATCTTAAAATTTGAAGAGAAGATGGAGAGCAGTAGGGAAAACCTGAAAGAATAAAGACTTAGAGGCTTCCTCTCTAGTGCTCAGAACAGAAATTTCCATAAACAGAAATTAATTTCTGAAAAGAGATTAATTGATGTAATAAAATAATTTAATTTTTATGATTCCTATGAGTATATTCAGAGTTTTAACTGCCTATTTTAGTAATCTGAGAAAAGATTTTGAAGGAACAAAAAGCAGTCAAGCATGCAGTTTTAAATGACATTTGAAAAATTTCTGTGAAATTCTCTTCCCAGTATAAGTTGTTACTTTCTTCTGAAGTACCTTGGTTCTTGGATTGCTATACTCTGGTTCACACCTCAATGTCGGTGTCCAATTAAATTCACACGACAGGCAAAAATCATTTTTGTTCTTTTGCTGCCCATGATCTCATTCTTTATCAACATGTCTTTTTTCTCATGCTTTAATATTTGGAAAGGGGTTGTTTTCCAGCTATTTTTCCAAGTAAAGGATATTTCCACCAAGCAGTGGAGTTTTTTTAAGATATTGAGATGCAGTTCTATGAGAAATGGCAACAATGTAGGTGGAAGATGCATTTGCTTTGCTGAATATGACTGATATTATGCAATTAATATAGAAAAGGGGAGGTGAATAAATGGAAAAGTAGGTAATCTAACAGAAAATTCTGCTTTAGTAGATGCCCCTGCAATTATTCAGTTGCTTTTGATTGATCTGGATTTTTCTTAATTCTTCTTGATCGTTCTCTTCTACTGAAAATATGTTGATTTGTAGTGAAAGCACCTGTAATCTGCAGAAATCTCAAAATTTGCCTTGCTTGTCTAGAACTGAGCACCTCTGTTTGCATGAGATATCAAATATGTCAAACAATTATGTAATTGCTTTAGAGATTTCTGGAGAGAGCTGATTAACTTACTACTTATCTTTCTGGTGAATAAATACTACAGCTGAGTCAGGAATTCAGTATGAGAGGAAAATTTCATAAGACTGGCAATTATGAGTAACTGATTATATTCCCACAGCAGAGGGTGAATGAATTAGTCCCTGGATCTCTCAAGACATCTTTGAGTAATCTTGCAATGCAGAAAATGTATTCCTCAGCTATTGATTTTGTCCTAACAGTTCACAAGGGCCTTGATCCAGGATATCTCCTAGTGTGATAACTGATAACTAAGAAGGAATGGCTCACATAAACATGTTTTTCTTGTGGCCTGATTAAATTTAAAGTCATACTTTCCAAAACCAGACATTAGGACTCCAGGAAACTGAGTGGTACAGGGGTTATTAAATATTTATTTTACTTGACTGAATTCTTTCCATAGAACCAAAGATGTGAAAAATAATGGAGATTAGAAGGGTCCTTTGGGTGATATGCAATCCTCTATTCTCATTTTTGGGTTTTTTTTCAGTTGCTGGAAGAATTTGGAAGTAAGATCCCTTTAATTTTTTCTCTATACACACACACAACTCACTTCCTAAGAGCACTTCCTAAATTATTTGCTTATGCCATGTACTGGAAATATATATCTCTGATATTCTGCATTTTAATTAGTTTAAGTAAAACTTTCTACATAACACATTTTCATGTATTTAAAGCATGTGCTATTTCTCTCTTCTGCACTAGAAACATAACACTGACATGTACATCTAAATATTTTTATTCATAATTTTTTTTGAGTTTTGAATTTTCATCTGGTGGCCGTGATTACACATATCCTTTTTTTCTCCATATGAAAATAGTTTTTCTTTTAGAAAATAGATTTTGAGTTATTAAATAAATTTCTATTAATGTGTTAAGGAAACAGTTCTTGCCACTTTATGAAAATGCATCTGGAAAACATTTAGGAGAATTGATTTAAATACTATGGTATAGTGAAAATACAAGGACTATTTTTTATAATGTGCCAGTTACACTGATGCATCCTGGTAATTACATCAAAGCTTTAAGTACTGCCAAACTGACTATTCAGTGTAGTGCAGCCAGTGAAGTTCTTGTCTTACTTATATCTTTGGAAGTTGTGCTATTTGCTTCAGGAGACTGAGCACCTAATTTTTTAAATGTTTCTTTTTGTCTTTAATTTCCATCTTCCATTTAAACACTGTGATTTTTCCTGTTCAAGAATTTTAATTATGGATCTGATCCCTGATACTAAGTGATATATAAGCCAATGATAAAAAAAATGATTCTAAATCATAATTCAGGAAGACACTCTTTTAAAATTACTGAAGTATTTCATTAGCCAAAGTTAGTGAACAAGTACCTAAGTTCCACTGAATTTGTTTTCACTCCCTTTGTCTTTATCAAGGTACCTTTCTTTTTTTAACTTGGCTGTATTTAGACAAGTTATGTGCAAACATCTCAGATAACTCTGAATTTCAAAATAAGCAAACAATGCTACAGTAATACATTTTCAACAATGTCTTTTACCCTTCTTGAACTACTGTTCTATTCAAAGATAGACTCCAAGATATATTTCCTTTTTTTGAAATAAAGGGGCTATGAAATAAAGGGCTTGATTCAGCTCATAACTGGAACTATCATGTGAATTCTCTTTTTTTAATAAATATTTGGCATTCCATACTGAACATTCTGAAATTGGGAATATTGTTTAAAAAATTAACACAGCAGCAAAAAAGCCTTAGCTTTTCATCCAGCGAGATCTACTATTTATGTAGTGATCAAACTTCTCAGGCTAGGAATTTCTGTAAAAACATAGTCTAAATAATTTCTGACATATTTGTTATAACAGTTGGTTTCTTTGTAAACTGCTGCTAAACCTTGGCCCAAGGTTCCTCTCTACCCTCCTTCCTAAGATAAAATACAGCAACATATTTCAAAATGATAGCACTTGCTATGTTTCTCAGATTTTTACATTTCTTTTCACCGTTTTTATGCACTGTCAAAAGGCACAAAAATACTGCTGCAGTAAGGCTCATATATGAACAGTGTACATATATTATTAAGATAAACGTAGAACAAGAGGTGCTATGAGTTTTTCAGTTTTTGCTGTTGCTGCACTATCCAGCTGTCAAATTCTGAATAATACTTAAGCATTTTAAAAACATTACAAATGTGTTATGAGTGCTTTAATATCTCACAGGATAGTTTTACATCCCAATAAAAGGAGCATTTACAGTTTGTTGTTTGTATTTTTATGCTACTTAAGTGCCCAGAGAGTGAATATAGAACACTCTGTATTTATTGCAATGAGGTCAAGAGAGAGGCAATCTCACTGCAAAGTTGCTGTACCTTTGCATATCATGGTTTCGTAGGTGCCCTTAGTCTAACCTTCAGACAGACAGCTATTCCCTGTGCAAGCTAATCCAGCTGGGATGTCCCTCAGCAAACTGTCAATTATGTTAAACTGTGTCAACCTGTATGTATTGTGTAATTTTCCATTCTGAATTATTGTCTACTAAATAGAGTCAGCTGCAAATATTGAACTCTTGCCATACACTCTAGGGGAAACAACATAGAAAATTTACACATTCTTTTAACATCAGCCAACTGGCCTATTGCAGAGATGTGGAGGGTTATGAAAGTTATATAAAAGTATTGCATATACTATAAAACTTTATGAAAGCAACAAATACACTGTTTTTAATTTACTGTATTAACAACCCATTTAGTGCACTGTTGCCATTGAGAACAAATAATATAAATGCTTAACAGAAATATCTCCATATTTTCATTATACTGCAAGACAGACCACATGCTTTCATACCAGGAAAATTAGCCAAGGAGGGGTCTGATGCCCAATTCAAGTAAATTGCTATCCAACTATCAACACAGAAATTCAGTTTACAGTTCAGTTTAGCAGTTGAGGATTTGCACTGTGATACTCTGTCTGCCTTAGGAGCATAAATTCTATGGATGTAGTTTACATAGCTATTCAGTTTACTGTTACAGTTATGGTATTCTATGGAAAATTCTTATGTAATTTTTTATTTTTAAAAAAATTAATACATCAGTTATGCAATTATACTGGCATTAAAGATTTCATTAGCTGTAAGGGGGAAAAATAATAAAAATATTCAGCCAGGCAAATAGTAAAAACGAGACAACTGTAAATATGTGCTTAAAAATAATAGTGGATATAATTTTATAAATCTGCAGTATGCATTAATATTCATATTGTTTTGTTTAGGTTTAGCTATTTTCCCCCCATTTGTTTTCCTGATTGCTTGCTTTACTCCATTCTTCATACAAGTTTAGTACTCTCCCTATAGATATCTTCTCACAGAATAGTTAGGCAAAATGTGCCTTGAAATATTGTTTCCCTATTCAATGAAACAAATATTTAAACCATTTTTAGTACATTTATTTTTATTATTTCTAATGTGTAAAAAATAATTTATTAACTACATTATTAGAATCCAGAACAGAATTTCTCAATGTTCCTATTCAGAAGAAAATAATTAATATGCTTATGCATGAGCTACTTGAAAGGAAACTATTGAAACCACCAAGGATAACAATATTCTTTTGCGGTGTAAACAAAGGCAATTCAATAAGTGTAACTTGTTAGCAATTAATTTAACCTGAACACTACTTAGACTACCTTCAAAGCAATATGTGGCTTATAAGTACATTCAGCCATGCAGAACAGGAAATATCAAAGGAAAAGGCTAACAGTTTCATAGGAAACCTTAAGAGAAACAATATATAATAAGCATCATGAGGCTTGACAGCTCTAATCTGTTGTAGGTAACCTTGAAACTTGCAAGGACAGGCTGGTATATTAGAATGTTTTGTTTGAGCAGTCATAAAATAAACTGTTCAGACTTTATGGATGTATTTGCTTAAAACAAATTTATCAAATCAAGTTTTAAAAAGATAACTTAAAATAGTATCTTTGTGTAGTCTTAGAGAAAAGTCGTTTTTTCTTTAGCCTCAGTTTGAACCTTTTGTTTCCTTCTGTTCTGCACAATGCAGATCTTAATAGACATTATATAAGGCCTGTTAATGAAATGTTTACTTGTGCTTTGAGGCATGACCCTTTGATATAAAAAGTTGTTTTTTGATGAAAGCCATAAATAAAATATGGTTGAAAGACCTCCCACCCTTCCCTCAATTGCACTTTGGACTTTTTTGAAAAAAATAAATTAATCTTTCTCCCTCCCCTGATATCTCATTAAGCTGCAAGGTGTTTCTCCTCATAGGAAGAACTTACCAAAGCAGTTCCAAATTTCTTAGGTTAATTCCATGAAAGATTTTAAACATAGAAGAGCCTAATTGTTGGGCATATTTTCACTTTATGAAATCTATTTCCCAAGTGTACACTGCTCAAGTAGTAAGTTTCCAAGGATCAATGCCTATCTATAGAAGGAGAAATTAAGCTCCTAACACTTTCTATGTACACTGATAACTGGGGGTGGTGGAAAAACACAAGTTCCATCTCTCTTCAGGACTTAATGCAGTTCTCTAGTGGGGTACTTAATACTTCTGCACAATACCAACTCCTATTCTAGAAAACTTTCCTGTCTATTTCACAGAAATTATGAAACTAAACAATGGGAAGTTGGAAGAAACAAACTGCCAAGGGGAAGGAAAGGACTTATTCTCTACCTCGTTGTAGCAGTAGGCGTCTAATTGTGGGCAGCAGTGGGGATTCATCTGTCTGTTTTCTTGGATCAGACTTCTTTCCTAGACCCCTGAAAACATAAGGCTGAGGCTTAACCTATTGATTTGAACAACAACTAGTCTTGTGGAATAGCAGACATAGGAGCATATATGTCCATTGTCATGTTTGGAACAGACATCATAAACCAAATATTTTTAAGCTATGGCCTTTCTTGAAGCTGTTCCACTGGAATATACACAGAACAGCAAAATAAGGAAATTAGTCCAGATGTTCAACAGGTTTTTATCTAAACTATCAGACTGTAGGACCACTCATACTTTTCCCAGCAAGACCACTCCACCTTTACCAAGTCTGTATTTCTTTTCTTTAGAGAAATGTTCCACAACTTAATTATTAAGACATCTAGCTCATAGTACCATAGAGAGTAATGTTAAGTAGATCATCTGCACCATGGGTTAGATGTCCTCCCTCAGTTGTTCCAAATAAGGCAGAGAAGGAAGAAAACCTAGAGGTGAAATACATTGGCCCTTGTTATGCACTTGGATTTCTGAACACAAGCTTGACCTCTACACCTCTCTTTAGAAAGCATAGTGTATGATGACCCACCCTTAAAAGGAAGGAAGCACTTAAGATTCAAAAATGCTCATTAGTCAAAAATGACTATGGAAGTTAGAGGGTCCACAAACATTCAGAGTGTTTAATTAGTAAGTTACACACTTGGCATGGAAATTGGTCTGTTAGTCTCTGATCTTCTATATAGGCACGTGGCAATGGGTTTTGAATAAAGGGGTCAAGGGAAAAGAGAAATCAAGCACACAGCAGTGGGTTTAGGATAAAAAGATATGGTGAAAGGGAAAAGAGAAATTAAAGAGGTTAATTGGAGAGATGAATTAAAGAAAGGCAAAGAGAAAAAAGAAGAAAAGAAGGAGAAAAAGAGAGGGTAAAAGAAGAAATCACTAGCCCTTGTTACAGCATCAATACAGCTGATGGGATGCTGATCCTGGTCTCAGAGCTGACCCAGCTGAGGGGATGCCAGTTCTGGTTCCAGCATCGATCCAGCCGATAAGCAGCAATCCCGTTGCACTGGTCCAGCTGATGAGATGTTCAGGGCCCAGGGGCACTGCCTGGGCCACGAGTGCCTTTTTATGGACAAGTTTCTCCACCCCGAAGACAGGTTTCCTGCTTTCTATGTGAATTAGTTGTCATGTGTAGTCTGTTCTTTTAGGGCTTTCTGGAGGGCTTTGAGGGTCTTTGGTGGTCCCAATCCCACCGTATAGCCCACGTCCCTTCCTGCCAATCATTCCTGCGCTTGGGCTGTACTGTGTTGTTTTTCTTTCTCTGGAAAAGTGCTGCCCTATCTCCACCTGGCCCCACTTCTCCAGCCAAAACTAGTTCTTTCTCACAGCATGTTAATACCAACAGTCCTTGACTATTACCAGCAATTCTTGTCTGTTATTACTGACAGTCCTTGGCTGGCTTCTCAGCCATCTGGTTATCAGTGTTTGAGACATACTCAGTAACCCTTTATCTTCTGGGAACTGAGGTCTCAAAAGGATCTTACTTGGGACTGCTGTTTGTAGGGTTGTTAGAGAGTGGGCTTTAGAAAGTATCAAACTCTTATAATGGTTTCAAAGGAGCAATTTTCATTAATTTAAAGGTGATCATCTAAACTGAATCAGATTTACGGCTTTCTAAAAATGAAGAGAACTCTACTGGTTATGAAAGGAGATTATCTCCCAGTGACTAGATCCTAGTAAGTACTGGGTGTATACAGCTAGAGCACATGAATTCTAATTTGTTTGGGTTCTTTATACCTGAACTTGACATCTGCTTACTAGACTATTAAGTCTTGTATTTGTCCTTTATGTGAGCTAGACATTGAAAACTTACATTGGAGACTGATTCAAAATAAAAATAGTGAATTTCTAAATCCTGATGGGTTTTGGAAGCTGGTCAGCTGATAATTAGCTTCATCCAGGAGCAGAAGTATGAAAGATTATGGGGGAAAAGACCCCACTATAACCACAAGGGAAACAGATGCTCATGAATTTAGATATTTAGGTCTTTGCAGGTTTAGGCAGCAACTGAAGCTGAATTTTTAGGATTTGAGCAAGTTCATTTGTTAGAATTGGCTCCAGACAGATATACTACCTATGTCCCCTTCTGAACTAAGCCATTGCTTTTAAGCAAAATTTTGAAAGAATACTGCATGGTTTAAAAGCCCAAAGTAATTAGATGGTTTAGCTAAGTATCACTCAATTGTGCAGATGAGATTTGACTGCCTCCTGATTCACATCAAGGAATAGCAATATCCAATTCCGAATGTCTGTAACAAGCAAATTAATTGAAGAGCTTTTTGTGTTAGAAGGAGATAAAGTAGACTTGACATGTTGGCATGACTCAGTTAGTAAGCTGTATACTTGATTGTTTCTGGGTACACATGTCATTACTGCTTCTCTCTGTTGCCCTCATGCAGACAAAAGTTGCATTTGAGTGCAATAGAAGATTTAAGATTATAAGGAGGAAGAAAGAGATTTGGATGGACAGAGAGCTAGAGACATGAAGTATATCTTGGCTATGAGGTAATAGGGAAGCCACGTGGATATTATATAAGCCTGATATTCTGCAAAGAAAAAAGGAGGAGAAAAAAGAAGTTGTGCAGCATATATTCTTTTTTAATGTTGACTCTGCAACTGTAATTTTTACAGTAGCAATAGTAGTTTATATTTTTTAATTTACCAGAACTGCTTCCCTAAATTATAACTTGTGAAGTCCTTACACCTAAATTCTTATCCTGTGCAATATATGTTTACTAGAATCAAAAGTTTTAAAATTATTTACAGAATCACAGAATTATTTAGGTTGGAAAAGACCTCTGAGATCATCAAGTTCAACCTGTGACTTAACACTACAATGTCAACTAGACCTTGGCGCTGAGTGCCATGTCCAGTCTTTCCTTAAAAATCTCCAGGGATGGTGACTTCAACACCTCCCTGGGCAGCTCATTCCAATATCTAATCACTCTTTCTGTGGACAAATTCTTCCTAAACCTGTCCAACCTAAATCTCCCTTCGGGCAGCTTAAGACTATGTCCTCTTGTCCTATTGCTATTTAATAATCAATCACAAAAAAATTCTATATCCTTTTGAATCTTACATGTGACACTTTCTTTGCAAAGACAATAGAGAAATGAGAAAGGAAATATATGAGCATAATTGGAAAATTACTTTCACACATGCATGTTCTTTACCACTGTTCAACCTTGTTTAGCAGTTAGTCCTACATGGCTTTGACTGCAGGATATCATATAATAGTGGGAAAATCTGATTTTTTACCATCAGTACTTTTTTTTTTTACTAGAAGCATGTTATCTTTACTAACCTTGAGACAGTACTTAATTACTTTTGCATAGAAATTGAGAAAATACTGAAGAGTAAGTGTACTGAAGCTCACTGGAGCAATACTGTTAGAATGAGAGCAACCACATGTGATTTCAGCACAACATAAGCATGAAAGAATGCATTTAGCCTAATGTTCAGATTGCATTTTGATTTTGGGTCAGGTCGTTAGAAATCAGCAAAGGCAATGAGAAATTTGCATACGTGCTGCAACATGAGGCTCACAGTACACCAGAGCAGAAAAACTGAAGCAGTGTAAGCTCCACAGAGTGAGTACTAGTACTGCTTTTCCAATCCCTGCAGTGTGAGGGTACTATAGTCATTGGAGAACTGTCAGATATGGCACAGTGAGGAATGGAAGAAAGGAGAAAATTTATCTGTTTGCTTTGGAGTCTAGAAGATGTAAAGCAACACAGAACTGGTATGTTCTATTTTCCTACATATATAGGACAATTTTCAGTAGAACATAGTATATTAATTATTCCCTTCCCAAGTGTGTTAATTCTCCATGGAATGTATTACATCAGCTTTACAGCTTTTACAGAGTGAATCTATTACCTGAAAGTGAAAAGGAGAGAGCTATACAGGCCTTGTCTACACCCCAAATTGATCAAAAGTGCAGCTGAAAGGGAATATCACGTTTGCAAAATTAACAGATTTGATCACCTGAGGTCCACCTGGTTTAAGGTGTTTACTGAAACGGGATTAATCATGTGTTCATGAATGGACTTGAAGCACTTATCAGTCATGTCTTTCCTGTCTAATGTTTTCATGAGGACACTTGGAAATTGTGTATCCTAGCATTTCTGCCTTTACTGATTTATTTGTTTTTAAAAATACTGCATAAAGTAGCCTTGTCTGGTATATAGACCTGTAGCTATTTTATTTGTTTTACTATTGTGTTGAATTCTCAAGCACCTGTTAGTTGCTTGTCTTAAGAATAAATACCCTTTGCAGGAAACAGCTATAGTCCCTACTAGGCAAGTTACTTGCTGGTTTTCTTAGACAGAGATTTTCAGCCTCTTTTCTTCAACAATGGGTTAAAGCTCAGTTACAAGCATTTGTTACGTAGCATGGATAAAATACAGTTCCCTGAAGGTAGATGTCTGCAGTCATTTGAGATGTTTTAAGAAATACTTTCCCAGCCTCCTGAAAGATACGTATCTCATGTAAGGATTTTGTCATTTTCCCCAGTTCTGTGTGGATTTCTCAGACCTGGGTTCTCTTCTGTTCCATCAGAAATCCTGCATGTCTTTGGATAGTCAAGATTCTGAACACATAGCAATGGACTTTGTGTATAGTCTCCTTTAACACAAAAAGTGCACGTATACCCAGCATAGTTCAATGTTTCTGTAATTTTTATCTGAAGAGACACAAAGTACTGACTTTGCTTTGCTTTTTGAGCTGATGACAAAAAATAAACTTAGTGAAAAATACTAGAGGTCATTAGTAATGAAAAACTCAAGGAAAAATAATTTTAGATATTATTAACATTTTCAGAGTTTACATTGGACTTGAAAAGGCTTGGGAAAAGGTCATAATGCCATAAAGTAATTGAATTTGGAACAGATCTATGAAGGTCAACTGATACAACTTCCTTCCCACTTACATCAGGGCTGCCTTAGATCAGGTGTGATCAAAATTTAATTTGGATGAGCAAATAATCCTAGTATCCAATAGTTCATTGTACATCAAAGTTAAGAAATAGTATTAAAACTCAATATATGGAAAGTACTTACCTGAATCACTATAGAGTGGTGAGGTAAGATGATATCTTCAAGGCTTCACAGACATAGTTTTCACTCTTTCTTCTCTTACAGCTTTCCACTGTGGCTTAGACATCTGCCAACTGCCTTTACATGTTGCAAGCTCTATGATACTCATTTTATGTTTCAAATAGTTTTGAAATACCTCAGTATTTAGCTAAATAGTTGCTATATCCCAAATGTTTCATAGTAGTAATGCAGAGAAGATTGTTTATAAAAGTTGGCTGGTTTTTTGGAAAAATGGCTTGCACTGACTTTCATTCATTTTTATCCAAAACGTCCTTCTTAGAGGTAACAGCCAACCTGAAAGACTCTCCCTAGTGACTAGAAAACTTCCGAATGATTTATCACCCAGGATTAACAACTAAACAGCTGACCTTGGGGGGAAGAGGAATGGGAGGGCAGCAAATGAAACCAACCAACCAACCCAAACCAAACATTGCCTGTGTTCTCATTAAAAAATATGCATCATTAATTAATGGGAAAAAAAGTCACAATATCTGTGTTTTACAACACACAAAACGCATTCCATACAATTAGGGATATGTCCTCATGTTCCTGATACAGACAATTTGGAAAATAAAAACTTGAACATGAAAGTGACAGAAAAAAAATTGGAATTACAAACAGGTAGCTGGAATAACTCAGAAGACAAAATGTAGCGTGGAAAGTCTGGAATAAACATACAAACACACAAATCACATCAATCAATGAATATTCCAAACCCTTAAATAAAGTCTATGAAGGCAGAAATCTACTTAAAAAGAACTCCACATTTAAAAAGATTGTTTCCTTTCAGAGTGTTATGTTCAACATCCTGTTATTTCTGCCAAATGCCAACAATTTCAACCCAAGAAATTTATAGCATATATTCTTGTTATATTTATGTTCAGGACACCTGGTAAAATAGTTCAGAATGAATTTTGGACCTGAAGATTCAAATTAATGGAACATTTATCATTATATGGAACATTTTTTTCTTCAGATTAGAGGTTGACATTGTGTTATTTGTGACTCATAAAATGCAACTGTATAATGGATCAGAGGCTTTAGCCAAAGGTGTAAATTTTGTTAGATATGTATTAACAAAAAGAGTATTTTTTTAAAGTGAGAAATAATACATGTGGCAAGCTTGATTTTCCACTATGTGGTTACGGATGTTAAAAAATAACCTTTACAGTTTGCTAGTTCAATTTTGTTGTTTATAATGTTGTTCCTGGAGCCCAAAGGACAAAGAAGTAAAATTTTTCTTTTTTCTCTTTATTAATAGAGATCTGTCACCATATTATATGTACCACATAAAGATTTGTAATTGCTTTGGAGAGATATTCTGCCAAAGCTCCTCAGTGGGATTTTTGTAGAAAGTAAAATATAGCCATCAGAGAGTAGATATTTCTCTTCTGTTTGGAGTTCAGTCTCTGACTGTTTTGTCATGCATATTGACTTGAAATTTATATTAACCAGGAAAAAAAAAGGGAAACACCTTTAAAGATCAGAATATAAAGTAGGAATGAAGAGAATTCAAAAGGAAGATTAATATTATTATAAACCCCAAATTAGAATAATTTGACTGTATCAGTTTAGGAAAAAAATACATCTCTGAATCCCTTGGATTAACAAAAAAGAAAACGGGGAAATTAAGGAGAAGCATCTTGCAAGGATGCGGAATGATTGATTTGTGTCAACTTCCAGCAGGGGGAAGTTGAGAAGATATGTGATTTGGAACTGCTTTCTTCAAGTAATGAAGATGAGTTGTTGTCAGATAATGAGAAGTCAGATGGAGCCCAAAGTGATATATTAAGGAACAAACATTCAAAGAAGCAGATGGTTCTCACCTGAGAGTTCTTTGGGGGAACTTGAAATGGCTTAGTTACTAACAAAGCTGTGCAATCAGTCACACAATTATGACAGTAGAGAAAGAAACTGTAGGTTCAAACAATGTAGCTATTTTATTACCAAGGTATTTGGGATGATTCAGGGAATTACAAACCAATGAGTCCTGACTCAATATTTATAAAGCTGACTGAAGGAATAAAAAAACACATAGGTAAAAAGCGGAATGAGACTAGGGACAAAACAAAACACAAACCACATTTCTGGTCCTCTTGAAATCTCTGAATAGACCTATATAATCCTGTATTAGGAAAAAACAGCAAAAATATTGTATTTAGACTTTCAAGGAGTCCTTAGTAAGTACTTTCACTAAAGACTGTTAGTGACTATGGTGAGAGGTAACATTGGTGGTTAATTAAAAAAAAAAATTGAGGTAAGACAAGGGTTGCAGGATATGGTTCTTTTTCAACATAGCAAAAGGTTAATCAGCTAAGCCTGTCAAGTTAATGCTATCTCTTACAGTAATTGCTGGTAAATGAGTAGCAGGCTATGTTTAATATTACTTCCATGTGGTATAAGATGTCTTTTTCTGTTGTTGATAATGTGAGGAAGGGTTGTTTGGGGTTTTTTGTTTGCTTGTTTGTTTGAAGGAATGTTTTGGAGATTAAGAAATGCATTACCTTCTTTAATATGCTTCATACTTTATACCAAGCAAAACTTTTCAGACTTAAAGAAGTTAGTTAAAATGGAAACATTTATACACATGAAAGCAAAAGCAGCTGAGGATCAGAGAGAAGTATCACAACATGTGTAAATAAGGAAGCAATTTTTCTTGGGGTATTAACTGAAGTAGCATTCATATGCACAAGTGTTTGTAGATTTACACCCTTAACATAGGCAATTAGATTGCTAATTATGGTGAAATTATTAATATAGTTATGAACTGAATAAACACAAACCTAGGCCTTCCCAATGTACTTGCTTCTCAGTCAGATATAAAATAGTTTACTTCGGACTCCCACCTGTCAGATAAGGTAAGTGAATACAAGTAAAATTACTGCCCTTAACATGAATAAAAAATTCATAGTCTTAATTTCTTTTGTTTTTAAATTTTTTCGTTTGTTTTAAAGTATTAACTAAATGCAGAAACTTACTTTTAAGTGCTAATGTGGGGTTTCTATTTGGAGGTGGATTCTTCCTTCTTACCTGTATATAACTTCTACAAATTTGCTTTTAGAATTCTACTATGTCTGGGTTTGGATTCTTACATCGCACTTAGTGGATGGCAGTGACTGCAGTGTACTCTGAGCTCCTGGTCCCCTCTCTGTCCACAAGAAATATATGTTGGAGCACGGCATGCAGATGGCAATCTCCAACACATTTACTTGTTTCCTTTCCGTGCAAATCAGGGAACAGAAAGTATCTGCTGAACTCAAGTCTTGTTCTAACAGGGAACCTAAAAATGGCTGAGACTTGTGCCTGTAGCCTGTAAGTCCAAAGCTATTGCAGCTTTGGTGAGGAAAGACACCAGGCTGGGCACACAGGTAGGCAGGAATGAAAGTGAGCATCTTATCTAAAAATGATCATGACATTTACCCAGTACTTGGCATGCATAAGTCTCAATTGAAATTGAAATCAATTAAGTTTATATTTATAGTTCTCAAGGTTATATTTTAAATACTGGGAATTGCACAAGTAAGCAATTACAAATAGTATTTTAAAATGTCAACAAATAAGTAATTTTTAGAAAGCTGATGGAAATGTCCATAAAATACATTTAGAAAAAAGAGTTAATTTTGGTTTTATTCCAAAATATGTTCTAATAGCACTGGATAATAGAAATTTTCCTTGGTTTCAAAATGGAAAGAACTGATAATTATATGTCTCATTTTTCCACTTCCTGAGATGATAGTGTTGAAGCCTCAGGAAGAAAACAAATCAAAGAGAGAGAGAAACAGAAATGTTAGAGCTAAGAGAGCTAAGATGATGAAGACACTTTATATCTTAGAAGTATAAATTAACTATGGTGCACTTTCAAACTATTAAACCAGAAAACAGTAATATCAAGTATGCACCAATAAATTCCTATATAATTATTTAAGAATTTTGGTATAATGATAAATCAATATTTTATTGTGTTTTATAAGTGAAGAAAGATGCAGATTTCAACTAATCAGAAAAATTGTATTGAATTTATAGTACATAATAATAATAAAAATTTATTGAGATCATGCCCATTTTTAACAACATTACAGCTAACTCAGAATTATACACTAAAGCCTGAGTTTACTGTAACAAGAGTTACAAGAGAAACAAGATAGGCAGATTTTAATTTAAGAAAAAACCCAACAAAATGAAAAGAAACCCAGCAAAACCACACTCGACCTCCAAAAAGCTTATAGGGAGAGGAGTTCCAGTGTGAGTGTGGACTCTGTGCTACTGAGTTGTTTTTAAATCCTGCTGCAAAATTCTTTAGCTAAACTTCTTGATGTCTTCAAGGCAGTGTATCTGGATGGAAAAGCACCAAACAACTTGGAGCAACGAAAGTCGTAGAAAAACATTAGTATGTTATTACATAGGACAGTGGTTTTATCTTAATGATACAATCTTGTCACTGCAAAAGTATAAATTAAAATGTTTTTAAAAAACATTAGCCTCAATCACTGTTGCCAACACTTACAATTTTTCCTGTGCTTTTATGCAGCATAAGGGAACTTGGCTCTTTTTCATTTACTTCGTGACGTCAGAAACAACAGGTTAGGTGTAATAACCTTATGGATTAGTTTATCTGACAGCATAATGTCAATTTATAGAATTACACTGGCTGTAATTCTTATTATTGTTGCATTTATTCTTTGAAATGTGAGTCACAGAAGAGAGAACCGGTAGCAGATAATTGCATGTTCTAAAAATCTGCAGAATTGAAATTTAAAGGATAAAACTCCTTAAAACCGTGAAACCAACTAGAAGGCTAACCTGCCTGAAAATACCTTATTAGTGATTGCAAATTGGTATCCCAATTCGGAGTTTTTCTAAATAAACTATTATATCTGCTCATATTATTTAAATACATTGCGCAAAGCCTTGGAGAAGAAACATGCGGCAACTTCCGACTTTGTTTCCAAAATGTGTCGCTTTAAAGATTTACAGTTGATTTCTTTCCCTCACATATTATAGTTGATTATAGTCTCACTGTCATATTTGTGGTATCGGTTGACAGTCATTAATTTGGCCATTTAGAACTGAGTAGCCTATGAATTTAACTGCAGAAAAAGCTTCTGGAAGGGCTTAAGGAGTAAACAGCGTTCCTTTTGTAATTGAAATTGTACTCAACTGACAGATTAAAATTTTCTAGACTTTTATGCTTTTGCACTGTTTTATAAATGGTAATGATATGTAAAAAATACTAACTTTCCCAGTCAGGTGAGTTCCTTAAAGAGAATACCTTACTGTCGGTGATTAAAACTCAGACTGAATCTGAAACTGGATCTGGTTCCTGGATCTGAATTGTTTATTCAAAGGAACGAGCTGGTTTTATACACTTCTTTAAGGCACAGTATTTCCTTATATGGTAATTCTCACGATGTGACCTATCCCATGTTGCCACATCAGCAACACACCTGAATGTCCTTCTGTGGGGTGATCATGCACTGTTCACCCATCTGTCAGCTTCTGGCAGGCTGCTCTCCATAGGGGTCTGCTGCATGACACCTCCTCCCCCCAGGGTCTGTGCCGCCATGTGCTCCTTTGTGCTGCCATGTGCTTCTTATCTTTCCCCATACCTTACTATATTTTCTATGAAAACATTCAAATTTTCTGATGGGCAACGAAAAGCAGAAACATTTCCAGCATACAGGGATAACCAGCATGAGTGATCACGTCTGGAAAAAAATCAACAACATATCACACCTATAAATGACAAGAAAATCATTCCTGCTTTCCAATTCCCACCTGTGAATAGAAAAGCATAGGAAAAATATGCTGAAACAAAAATGTCTGGAAAAAAAGGAGAGCTTCATAAAACTTAGGAGTTCAAAGTTACAGAAATTAAAAACGGATTGCATAAGTTTTGCTGCCAAGATTCTAATTGCTAGGCTTCCTAGATAGAGTTTTACAAATGTACTGCATTACAGAAAATGAAAACATTTAACCATCTTGGAGTGCCTCAGTGTAACTTTGTGGAACGGTTCCTGTATGATTGATACCCTTTCAGCAGAACCATTAAAGTGTGCTTCAGGGACTACACAGAACACAGCAGATTCTTTAATCCAGCGGTTTGGGGAGTTTGTAAGGCTTAAAGCCCATTATCACCAGCTTCTCCAGGTTATAAATTCCTGAGCAGCAATAAATGACAAAAAATTTCCAGAAGCTATACTGCTGAATTAGTAGTCAACAAACATAAGCTATCCTCTCACCTTTCATTATATTAATATCACTGTTTTTACAAGGGGGAGAAGAGAATGGATTTGCACTTATAAAGGATGGTTTAATCATCTGAGTGTTTGGTGTAAATGTAAAGCCTATGAGCAAATAGAACTTGCTTTCTGATTCCATTAACAAAATATATTGAGATGTAACCAAATTTTCTTTTACTAAGTACAAGGGCCATTGTTTGCACTTTAACTACCTCTTGCAAGGAGTGTATTTTGATAACTATTATTAGCACGCAATGAACAACAAAAAAAATGCTGATGTGCATCCTTAGCATTTCCAAGTGGAAAGTCTTAGGTGAGAAGTGAATCAGATAGTATAAATACAGTGATTACCAACATCAAATTAGTAATAGGGAATTTGAAATATTTTAGATGGCATTCTGGTGCCCAGAACCTGTGGTGGGGAATTAGCATTTCCGAGATACCACATCTTGGATATGCACATATAAACACTAAATTCCTAGTTAGGTATACTGAAACTTTTCATCAAAACATTTACTTTTATGTTTACGTGCTCTTACCCCATTTTTGATATTAGGCAAACTTGCTTGCTGCTGCATTCAAACTCTAACAACTAACATAGTTACTGAGACTCTCAAGTATCCACGAGCTGTTCATGTCTTTGTTAGATGAGTCCTCTGTATAAACAGAGGCAAATTTTCCTAATTTTCAGGGAATTGCACACCATTCATGCCTACACTGCATTCTGCAGTCAGGATAGAAGTGATGTTCTGTGAATACAACCACTATTCATACGCCAGACAGCACAGGCACAAGTTTTACTTGCTGAAACACATGTATAATTGCTGTAAGAGAGAAATTCCTATGTTGTGGCAAAACCAGGAAGAGATAAAAGGCCACTTGGAACAGATCTCATGGTATGGCAGGAAGAAAGTATGTGTATACATTTATATTCTTCAACTGCTTCAGGGATTCCACTTGCTTACATTGATCAAAGAGAATTGAAAAAAAAAGAAAAGCCCACAAAAACACAGGGAAAGGCAGCAGAAAGCACTGTCTGCCAGGTTAATTAAGTTAGACAACAGTGCCAAACAGCTTTGCAATGTGTATATCAACACAATAGAAGAAGATCAAAGCCAGTTTTGGCTCCTTTCTGGGTTAGCACATGACACAATGAATTCTTTTATTCCCTCTACCTTTCCAAGATGATTTAACACACGCTCCTAAGTGTCACCTAGAAATACTGGACTCTTCCCTTCTCATTTGACAGGTTAAAAAGGAAAAGGACTGTGAGTTCTTTCAAGGGTGAGTAAGCTAGCAGCCATCATTCTGCCGTCACTTGTGCCCCTAAAGCTTATGGAACTGCAGTCCTACCTTTGCTCCAGTCCATGGCTTGTGATACATAAATATATTCAAATGATCCTGTCCTGTGATACTGACAGCACCCTCAATATTGTACAGGGTCATGTCTGCTCAAAGAATGGACTGTTAAGGTGGTAAAATATGTCATCTTTGTCTTACACCCATAGAGCTAATTTCAAATACAATGGTCACGTTTGTTTTGTCTAAGATAAGGGAATTGGAAAATGATTGCCACCCATACACTGCAGAGAGTCCAATCCCATCCAGAAGTTTGGTTCTGGAGAGACTCTTGAAAGAGGATTAGACCAAGAGACTTCTGACCTATCTGTGAAATCATCAGCCATCTGTAAAAAGACTGAAGGTGAAGCCAGTGTCAAGGTTCGTACAGCAGAGGCTTTTAGAGATATTTGAATGGGAAATAACTGCTCCCTGGAAAAGAAGGGCAGTCTCAGCTTCCAGATCTCTGGCAAAGCTGTTGCAAATTCTTCGTAGATAAAAGCATCAGTGTAAAGAAACGTCATCAACTACTTTCTTTTCCATTTATCTTCATACTTACAGAAGAAAATCAGGATGATATATGTCACTGTTACAGGAAGTAATACTGCTGTTGCATCAATTTCTCCAGTAAAATTATTATTCTAGGAACCATGAAATCCCTCATTGCTTTTCCATGACATCTTTTAACCCGCCATGTGACAATGAGCCAACTGGAATATCTCCTTAAAAACTGTGTTCCAAGCACTACAGAACTAACTTTCCTTCCTTCTTCCTTTCTTTTTCTGTTGTTTGGTTTATTTTGTTTGGGGTTATTTAATGTTCTAAGTTTGTTTTGTTTTTAATTCTATGGTGTGCAAATGCCTGGGGCCACCAGCTCTAAGGACCAAGCTTCCAAGATTATGAACTGTTCAGCTGGGCTGATGTAAAGATTTCATCTTCCAGTTATGCTGGCAGTTTCATGGCATAATGGCCCTCAGGACACCAGCCTGCAACAGAAATTGCTATGTGAACTCCTGGGTGAATAGGCATGACATTTGAAATGCTTCCATCTAGAACATGTTTGGGCTGACTAAAAGTCCCCCAGCACAATTCTCACAGCTGCTTTGAAATGATGGTTATCACAGCGAAGACTGCCACTGCAGCTGGGAGCAGCTTAAAGAGCTGCTGCATTTGAGGAGGCTGGGGAGAGCCTGGCAACAAGCATCAGGTGCTTCACCAAGCCACTCTGTCTGCCTCATTGGCAAAATTATCAGGCCGATAGGAGCTGGAACACTCCATATACTGTAACACCTGATTTTTTTTTTTCTTGATTTTTCATCTCTATATTTTAATACATTAAGTGTAAAAACCTATTTTGTTTTCCTTTGGGTTTTTTTCCCTTTGACCTACCTTTCTTAGTTTATTTTCTCAAGAACAGTCCTCTCTGCTGGGATATGACATAAGGAACTTAATTTGTTGACAATGTTGAAACTTCGTGCCTCAAAATCCTGAGAAAGCAAGCTAAAAGTTTGGTAGTTTCAAGCATTCACATGGGGAGAGGCATCAGGAATGTTTGCTGAGCCTCTGTTTATCAGTAGCTGTCCTGTCTATCAGTCAACACTTCTGGTTGTGAAACAGGTATTATAATTAGTGAAAGAAATCTCATTGAATTTTTAGAATGTGAAAACTTGTTTTATTCAGAGGGACCACAATATTAAAGTGGGGTTGATGGTCACTTTAGGAGTCTGTAAAGTCAGAAAGGTTCGGCATGTCCTTATGTAGAAAGAGAAAAAAGAAACTTATGTTCATTGTTCATGTTGGCAGACTTACAAATAGCTTTCCCACATCATCTTTCAGACTAGCACCTGCTACTACGTTGAAATTAAATTGGAGTGAGGTTGCTTAGATGTGTTGGGAGATGAGCCTGGAAAAATAAATCAGAAGAGGTGTATAGGTATTTGCTAATGGGAGGTGACTGATGAGTCTTTGTTGCTGTCTGCATGCTTGATTATTACCTTTACATGTCTGAGACAAGTTTCTTTCTAGG
Organism: Gymnorhina tibicen; assembly: GCA_013399875.1. NCBI lineage: Eukaryota > Metazoa > Chordata > Aves > Passeriformes > Artamidae > Gymnorhina > Gymnorhina tibicen. The sequence continues at coordinate 65,095 of VXAZ01005852.1, forward strand.
TCTGACCAGAAATGGTATCTATCTCATGAATGTAAATGTCTTGCAGGTATTAGAAAAGTAGTGGGAGAAGTTGTAGTAATGTATCATTAATAGCATTCAGACATCTTCAACAACTGCTGATGGATAATCTTTGCCAGGTGAAGATACTCATGACGCATTAAAGAATCACTTTTCCATGTTGTCCTATAATGCAATCATATTAAAAGAGGAATTAAAAAAAAAAAAATTAAAGCATTGCCACTCTGAGACTCTTCATTTCAACCAGTTCTGTTCTGTTTTATAAGCTCTGCACTCTCAGGTGCATACCTTGTAGTAAGAATGCTTGTGACCAGTTGCCAAATCAAGGGATGTTAAAAGTAACACACAACAGATAATGCTGGAATAAGCCTTTTTCTTGGAAGGAAAAGAAGAGATGTTTTCTTTTTGTTTGTTCCTTTCCCTTTTCAATGGTAGTTTTCTCCTTTTTACTTCCCATTATTTAAAAATATTTCCCAAAAACCTCGTGGTTGCCTAGAGTTTCTGGTTTACAGCAGAATTTTTTGATTTCTGTTTGTTTGTTTGAATTTTTTTTATTTTACTCTTTTCCTCATCTTTTCCATATGCATGTCTGCCTGCCTCCCATCTTTCCTTCCACCATTCTGTAATATAGACATACGGTCTAATAACTTTTCTAAGTGTAGCCATCTGATGTAAAGAAAACTGCTTCTTTCACTGTAACTCTTTCCAAAAGTTTAGAAGCTATTGAAAAAATAAAAAAAAGCAAAACATTAAACCAGCAGTAAAAGGAAACAGCAAAAATAATAAATTATATGGAGGAAATAAACATGGATATTACGCATGCTCTACCATTCCAAGGCAGAAATAAAAATGTGAGTGAGACTAGTAAGAAAAAATAAATAAACAAACCATGGTATGTTGTAATTATAGTAATCTCTCATGTCTGTGAAAATACTAACAACCAAAACTGTATCAGAAATTATGTAATATATTGGGCAGAAGGAGAGTTCTACACTCATTTTCTTCATCTGTTTAACCACTGAAAATGACAAAGAAAAAAAGATAGAATTTCATTACATTTTTTGTTTTTCAAAAGGAATAGAAAACATAGAATATATGATGCACTCTTGATGCCTTAGGTTTTAACTCTTTATATTTTTCAGATCCTGAACTGCTTAGTATGTAACTCTGAAACTTCATATAGCCTGCTAGCTACTGTTGCCTCATGCTCGTTAGACATAAAAAACCCTCTCTAGGTTTGCACTCCAAGGACACCTTGTTGTCCCAAGCCCCAAAATATGTAAACTAAAGCCTTTGAACAGAGGGTGAAAACTTGGGATAATTACTTCATTGCCTGAGATTGTAATCAGAGAATTAACCCAGATATGCAAATGGCCCAAAATTATAAAAGTGTGAAAAACCCAGGACCCGGGGTCCATCTTGGATGTAGCCTCTTGAACTGCCCAAGCTGTACCTTTGAAAGCACTTCAAATAAATACCTGCATTTATTCTCTTAATCTTGTCTGGCCTCTGTTTTCAGGTAGCCACTTCAAGGCATCACTCAGCACCTCATGCAACACTGCAACAGCTGTCCAAAGAAAAATAATAGAAGTGAACTTTATTAGTAGCAGTTTTGAATTGTTATTTGATGTGACATTGAACCTAGTATCAACTTCAAATAGAAGAAGTTAGGATACATCCTGGGGGGAAGCTCTTTTTCTTACTTCCCAATCATCTGAAATTCTTTCTCAACAATACTGTCAAATAATTCATTCAATACCCACCTGTGTATGTGAGAAAAGGAAAAAAAAAAGAAAGAGAAGCTGGAAAAGAATATAAAAGGGCATCATCAAGGCCTTTAGTGGAACAAGCTTGGCTGGCTGTTTCAAGGTGAGTGACAGTACTTCAGCTGGTGGTCATAAAAGTGATATACCTAGAGAATCAACCATCTGCAAAGGCTTGAAATAGGATGAGTTCATCTCCTGGATGTTTTTTGTCTTTGTAGTTTTTAGCAAGCCTCTGCAGAAGCGAAATTTATGGTGGTAGCTGACCCCAGTGCCCAAGCTCCTCACACCAGGGATTTTTTTCTTCTTTTTTTTAATCTTCGATGTCTTTCTGGCTCTTCCTCTGTCAGCTGGCAGACTGCAGTGTACAATTCCTATGCTCTGTCTCTGGCTTGTTACTAGTGCTTGAGACTTAAGTTGCCAAAGCAAAGCACAAATGAGTACTGGCTACTATGGTGAAATAGACAAGCATAGAAAAGCTTTTTGTCATATTTTACCTTCACACTCCATGTTAACCAATTCAGCCCAGTACAATAGGAAACTAGTAATTCCAAAAAAAAAAAAAAAAAAAAAAAAAAACAAAATCAAAATGGGTGTCTGGTTTTTGTTTNAATTGTGTGTCTGGTTTTCATTGAAGTGCTGCTGAATGTTTCTCATGATGTACAAGAGATGCACAATCTTTCTTCTGCCATTTGGCAACTGAGCTTCAGTCAGTGGAAATGTATAACCAATACAGATGTGGGAAGCCTCTGATGGATGGCCCTCTTCACTTGTAAAGGATGTTTTGTGATCAGAAAGACCATCTGATCAGAAATTTCAGATTTTCAAAGTTCTCAAATATTTAAAGAAAAAAAACTTGTGATAACTGAGGTGCCTGTGTTGTCTTCAAAGACTGGGCCAATACAATAATAAAGTCTGTTGGAGGCTTTTTTCTGTTAGTAAAGAGTGTACTTTGTCTAATAATAAAGCTACTGTTATTATCATTAAAGGCTGAAATTTTTTAGTGTGACTAACTTCTCAAAAGAATGCTCATAAAGTAAGCACCTTACTGTAAGGAAAGGTTGATAACATTTGCAGCATATGTCCTCAACACATTCTCAGTGGTGAAACTTGGAGAAAACACCACAGATGTCCATGCACAAACTGCAAAAAGAAACAAAAGTTTCATTTCTGGCCTTGCTGAAGCAGAACCAAACCTGAGACTTTTCACAGCAACATTCCACTGCACTGTGTTATAGAACAGGTGCATAACTGCACAAGCTTGAGAAGAGGGGTCACAAATAGGACCCTTGATTTTGGAGTTACTTTCTTCTTGCGACCCCTAGAGTAGTTCACTAAAGTTTTTGTAATTACAGCATGCAAAAAATAAATAAATAAAAATTGTTAGAAATTATTACTCCCTGCCAGCTCAGCCTCAATTTTTTCTAAAAACTGTGAAGTGTAGAGATAACTAGAGATTTTTCTAAGTGGTTTCCAGGTTGACAAGACTTTTCAGAGAAGTTAATTGAAGTTTTTCTTGATGAAGTGTCAGCAGCCAAGGGTGAAGTTTTTTTTTTTTTACATGCTGGTGATGGAAAAATAAAATGTAAGCAGGTGTATCTTAAACCCCACACAAACTACCAAAATTAGGAAAAAAAGAATTGGCTGTTTATCATCCTCCTTATCTGCCAATATGTACATTAGATAGTATCATATGCAGAAACAAATGATGGCCAGAAAATACTGTATTCTTTTTGGACAATTTTAGGATCAGATCCTCAAATTCAGGCCTTGACTAGTTCTGATTGCATTGAAAGCACACCTTTTCACTGATTGTAATGCATGTTGCCTTAAGAAATTAAGCATCACCTAAAGAGTCTGGTCAAGGAGTCAGTAGGAATAACAGTAACTGGAATACAGTGTTGATGATTCTGTCATCTTATGTTAAAGAAATTGAATGTAATTCAGTTACAGTATTAAACTGTTAAATTCTCTGTAGCATATTGGTTTCCTAGGAAGTGATTAATGACTTAGAGTCTGAAGCAATCTGTTAAACATGCACATTCTTTGACATAAACCCACTGTGCTGGGAGAAGGCTACCAATAAAAACTGAGAGAACATTTATTTTTTCTTATCCTGCCTATATTCTAATGGTTACTTCTGGAAGTAACAAGAAGATAAATTTGGTATAAATTGAACTAACTTTTTTCCCCCGCAGAATTCCTCCATACCAATTCTGGAATGGCAAGCTACTAAATATGTAAACAAAACAAAATACATTAAGTGAATCAAGTACACCCACATTCATGCTCTGGAATTGATATTCTTGGGCATATCGAAAGGTATTTCCACCTTCCCACACTTGATGGCAGAAAGTGATTCATTACAATGAGTCCCTATTCTAAACAGAATTTTCAAGATGCTAATTTATTATAAATTGCTATTTTAGCTATAAATGTCATCAAAATACATGCAGCCATGTAATATATGTATCGCTATATATACAATATTACTTGTCTTCATCAACGTGGCATGTAATGAACACAATAAATTGTTCTCATTATAAGATAAAAGAGCCAGAAAAATAAACAAGTAATACAATGAAGATGAAACTAGACAACTAAAATTGAAATTTCAGAAAGGTTAAAAGCTTGTTTGAAACTATCTAAAAATTGGAAGGCAATAAATAACCATCCAAACATAAGAAATCCAAATATAATACTTTATTTTTCATATTGTACTTAACCAGCATTTTTTGAAAATATTTAAAATACAAGTTAAAAAATAAAATTAATTCCATTATTTTATCAAATTTAAATTGAAACAATATAGGAAATTTTACAAAAGAATGTCATCAAACCAAAAGGTAACTATGTAAGAGCTAAATAAGATGATCATCTATAAAGGAAAGCTAGAGTAGGAGGCAAGGGTGAAGCATTCATTACCCTTCATATTCGTGCACATTTGAGGCTGACACAGCAAAAGGATTATCAGCTATCTCAATTTCAAGACAGAAACAATTTCAAAGGGTGCAGCACAATTGTTAGGAATCGAAGATCAGGCAGCAACCACCCATAAATGATTGAGTCCCACAACTAATCTATTTTAAGTAATGAGGGAAGGTGACAAGGACTGCAAGGCAAGCGTTATGATTTGATGTTAAAGTCCTCTTCCGAACAAAGGTGCAAATGAAACCAAATGCCGGTTCAACAGTGCAGAGTTTATTTTGTAATGTTAAGTGTGTAGGGAAAAGGAAGCAAGGGGGAGAAGGGGAGAGAGAGGGAGCCCTCTTGTAGGGCTACTTTTCTTGACACTTTCTTTTTTTTCACTGGAATGTTGTTCCATAAGCCTCCCTACCTGATAAGCCCTCAGAAATAGCAAGTTACGCACTTTTTTTTTTAATATCTTCCCCTCACTTTTTCACTCACTAATGGCTTCATTAAACCTTAGAAAAAATATTTATTTTCTGTTAACACTTAGCAATTTTTTGGATTTCTGTAATTTCTCTGCTGATGCAATGCTACAGAAAGGATTTAACTTGAGTTCCTCAGGACATATACTTTTGGTCACATAACTGGACTCCTTAGCATGTGGTTCTGCTGAACTCTTCAGTGGGATCGTCTGTCATTCAGTGTACACAATAGTTGCAGCTAGAGAGCTTGCAGAGACTTTCCACCCATAATTAATGCCAGCTGTGTGAGACATAATTACAATAAGTATAGTTTCACTAATTTGCATAGAACAATTATATACGCTTGATTTGTAGAAATCACATTATTAAGTGTGGTGGTTAAATTCTTTTTCTGACAGTGATTTCCTAATTAAAAATATCTAGACATTGATTAAACATGGAAATGGAAATGTTTTCATCTAAAGTCCATGTGACAACCCCTATTCCCAGGTCCAGAGACTACTTAATTACCACTCTGGTACAACAGCTTGAGAGAATTTTGTTGTTTTCCTGTTTTGTTGTACTGGCTAGGTCTTCCACCTGGAAGATGCAGATTAATTTTTCCTTTCATCCAGAGGGCTGTTCTCAGTTTCAGATTGAATCTTTCATTTGTTGAATTCAAGAATGTTTCACTGTTCTACACAGAGCCTCAGACACAGAGATCACCAAGTCTCTATGTACCGACAGAGAGGATGCTCCTCAACATAGGCATCAGGCTGCTTGATACTGTCAAAATTTGGCCACTCAGGGGTTGAGAGGACAGAATACCTCCATTTTTATTACAGCCATATATAGGCACAACCCCCTTTTCATATCTAGTTACAGTAACTCTTAATAAAATTTCTCTTCTTTATATATTCACTGTTTAAAAAAAAAATAATCTCTAGGGAGGTGAACTTATATATCAGCACAAGACTAAGAAAGTTGGGGGCTCCATCCTTATTACTGTAAAATTGTAAGTAATAATGATTGAATTAACACAGCCACAAGTGAAGTTTGTTTCCAAAATAAAAAAAATAACAACTTTTTAAAGTCCTTCCTGAGACTTTTACCAACTTCATGTGAAGTGCCCAGTATATCACTCCTGAATTTTTTTGATTTTCAGTGAAATTGTATTAAGATGTATTTGGTCCTTGACTAGAACAGCTGTTGCTACGTGGATAGTTTTGCTGTTCATAGTCTACCTAAACAATGTCTTAACTGAAAGTAAATCCCATTAAACAAATGTGACATGAACAAATGAAACAGAATACCTCTTTATTAATTCAAGTAAGTATTGAGCAGGTTTCTACTATAAAATTCATTAAAAGGCCAGAAATGCAAATACCACTGGGATGCACTCAGAATTTAGTACACGGATAGAGGGAGGCTGCTCTCCAAAGAAATACTTCAGGGATGATGTAGCAACAGCCGGTTTCCTTTTGCTTGTCTGAATTTGTTTAAAGAATCCACCACATGTCATCTGCATGTTCATGCATATGTGTATTTTAGCCTTCCCTACTCTCATTCGGTTCCATTCAGTGGTGCACAGGAGTGAACAGCATCAGTTCCCCTGCGTCCTGTCTGCTGGACCTCCCATAATCCTGCTAGCCCTCCACAAAATGTACAGACATACAGAAAACAGCCTGAACAGGGAAAGAGACAGGCTGATCTTTGAAGGTTATTTGGTATGTGTCAGTGGGATATAGGACACTCCACACCAACAGGAAAATGAAGATTTCTGGAAAACACTGCATTTCAGCTCCATTAGATACTATGGAACATGGGGTGGGATTGAGTTCAGATGTCTTTACTGTTCCTCGAGATTTTCCCACCTGAGAGTTATTCCACACAAAAGACCTTTGGACGTCCTATACTCTGAACAGCATAAATTATTCTGAAATGTGTAAAGAAGCCCTCTCAAGATTTTCTCTATCTCATCTGAAGAGCCTATTCCAAGGCTAACCTTCAAAATTAATCAGTGTGAAGGGAACTGGGTGAGGAAATCAAGGGGCAAAATATAGTTTTCCAGAGGAACACATAAATATAACATATCAATTCTCCTGGACATCAGCAGCATAGTTTTCACTTGAGATTCCAAGAACATCTGAGAGAGCAACTTCTATCTATAGCTTAATAATTTGGAACACCTAGAAGCCAAATATGAAAACAATTGTGCCCGACTGACTGAATTTCAATGTTGTTGGGACATGGAATAATATGCCAGTAGTCCCAATAGCCAGAAGTAGGAGAAAAATAACTCTGACTAAGAAAACTTACTGATTTACTCTCTACAGTTATATTTGTTGATAATATAGCATTTCAGAACAGATAATTAAAGTTTGCAATGCAATTCTGTCACAGGAGACTGTAGTCTAAAATCCTTCCAGCAATAACAGCTCCTATATTCCTGCTAATTTGTTAAAAGTGAATAAATAAATCTTACGAGATAAATCCTAGGAAGTTTCATTTGCCTGTTCAGGAGCTACTGTTCCCAGTGAAATAAAGGAAACTGTAGGCAGAAGTAAAAAGTTCAGTAATTGTTAGAGCTTTTCAATACATTTGGGATTCTATATGTTACCTTATAGTGATGCTAGTTTTAATTTGAGTGTTAATGGATATCATAAATTTAACTGATTTTTCTGCTCTTCTAGCACCAAAGTAATATTTTTGCAGTATTTTCCAAACAAAAAATCAATGTAAAGAAAAGTAAAAACTAGTTGTCTCTTTATTTTTTAATGTCACCCTTCTTTGTCTGGATTGATAAAAAGTGAAAATCTACCAGACTTAGTCATTAAGAAGCAGGACACAGTGCCATAAAATCAATGTGAGCTGATTAAATCTTTACCGGTTCTAAAAGACTTTGAAAAATTGAAGTTTTGTTTCACTTGGTTTATCTTACTCAGATTATATGCACTGCACACTGCCTGGCCCAGACTTTGTAGTGCATACAGAACTGTACAAAAGTAGGTGGCATCACCAGCTGATTACCCCCTTGATATGAACACAAAGATTATCTCTTACTCAAATTTGATCACACAAGAAAATGTTGTTTAAATACTCTATCAGGCCATGAGCATTATGCAGGCATATTGCTTAAAATTTTGTTCTTTCCGAGCTGATCTGTGCATTTCTGGCAATCTGCAGTTCTTTGTGTCTTTAGGAATAGGGCAATCAGCTTTTAAGTTTCACTCAAGCTTGACAAAATAGAATGAAGAAAAAAAAATATGCACTTTTTAACCTGAATGTTTACAGCACTGTTTTGAACAGGTTCTAAAAAGAAAAGATGTTTAATGAAAGACAGATGAAAAGGCACCTAAAATTCATCTGCAAATAAGAACTAAAGAAAATGTGACTAATCATGGACAAATTTTATCATTAACCAGATTTTTCCAGGTAAGGTCTACAAGTCAGTTTTGTAAATACAGCATTTCAAGGACAGAGGGATTAGAGGCCTGCTAACAGGAAAACTTACTTTTATTTTCATGATCACTTAATGAAAAAAAATATATCAAAGATAATAATTTCATAATTTTTTTTTTAAATTATTATTATTAATTGGGGATTTTTCCCTTTTTTTTCCTGCTTTTTTCCCTAACAATTTTTGTATCAGGGAAAACTTCTGTCAACCCACATAAGTCAAAAGAACTGAAAATGAATAAAAAAGAAAAAAGTAACCTTTGCCCCAAAGAAATGACACTTTTTATTGGAAAAATGAAGAACGAATGACAGAAAAGTCAGAGAACACAGAACTGGAGAGCATGGACAAGGGCATTATAGGGGGTTTTACAAGTCTCAAAGGAAGTCAGTGACAGAAGTTTTATTTAGATACCATAAGATCTATTTTTATCTTTTAACTCCTGAAACACATTTCTATAGCATGTCCAATAAACTGGGCACAAATTTTCACACAAAAAAATTCCTGTTCTTGAGCTTTGATTGCAAATTTTTGACCTATGTTGGTCTATCGTATTCAGCTCCATCAGAGATTCAAGTGAGAGCTATAGAGTCCAATAATATTATATGGATTTAGCACATTGCTTGGAAGATTAGGCATCTGAACAGTGATAAATGATTACAATGAGCAATAAATATATTTCTATCAACTGTGACAGATATAATTTTATCCCAGCTCAATTTAGGATTTGTACAAAGCAAGAAAGTTTCCTTCCTTGCTTCCTTCCTTCCTTCCTTCCTTCCTTCCTTCCTCACTTCCTTCCTTCTGAAAAACGCAAACAAAACAAAACTTTTACCAACCCAAAACAAATAAACAGATACTAAAACATTTTGGAAAATGAGGAGAACTTCTATGAATGAATAAATATGCACAAATGTGCTTGCAAGCCTGACATTTTGAAAAGTGGCTTTAGAGCATAAAATATATACTGGATTATAGTGATGGACTCATTTAGTGATGGGCTCCTCTCAGTCTCATCTAAAAATGAGACTTTATGCAGTTCTTGTACAGTATTTAATAAATTAATGCTTGCAATATTGGATGATATATTTATCTTTCTAAAACACAGAATATAGTATGGGATTTATGAAAGAGGAAGAATTTACAGATAACTCTTTTTGTTGTATCATTTGTGTGGGTTTTCCACAAACTTAATTTAACACACCAAAGTTCAGTGCTTTTGTTTTCAGAAGTCAAGTTGGCTGCAACCTAAATTAGGTATCGTTTAAACTTCCCAAAATAAAAAGCTCCGTAGTTCTGGAAGAAGTCATAAACTGAATCTCCTTCATTCTTGCCTCCAAGGTTTTATCTGATCTGTTTTATTGACATATGTCTTTTAAATCAGGTCTTGAAGCACAGAAAATAATTTTGGCTTTGATAGTTTGGGTTTTCCTATTCATCATCATTTGCATTTATTTCTAGTATATTGTCCGAAAAATCACTGAGTACGCTGAAAACCCCTAGCTCTATTTCTTTGGATTTTTCCAATAGTAATGCTAAAAGTATTTAGTTTCATTTATTATTATTATTATTATTATTATTATTATTATTATTATTATTATTATTATTATCATTATCATTATCATTATTATCATTATTATTATCATCATTATTATTTTTGCTGTGTTTTGTTTCATTGGGGTTTTTTTGTCAGATGGTGCTTCTGGTACCCTGATTACACTTGATGGTTTTCAGTGATCTCCAATCAACTTTTAGGATTTGGAGGAAAATCACACATGAAACACGAGTAGAACACAATGTATTTTTAGGAAAAAAAATAAGCAGATCAAAAGCAAAGCATCTGCTTTTTGTAATACATATATCCATTTAACTTGCTGATATGAATTGTTGTATAACTTTGCAAAGAGATTTCCCAATTGCCTACTAGTTAGATTTCTAATAAAATATGCTTAAGAGAAAGATTTTGATGTATGAATCCTTGTTTCTATTTAGCATGCAATTTTAATTATTTTTTTGCTAGTCATCTTTTTAGCTTTTCAACCAGTTGGGACTTATTTCTCTCTTTGTCCCCCAAAAATGCAGCGGTGAAGGAAAGCTCTGGTACAGGATCTACAGATCCCAGTAGGCTTTCAATGCCAGTCTCCAGTAGACTGAGATTTGTACAGTTCAAACCATATAATGTACAGACCAACTTGACACAAGAACTTATGCAAGGAGCATCAAGATGAGTTGTGCAACTGAAGTAAGCTTCACACTCAAGGTCATGTCTTAAGGAATGCATTTTAATAAGAAATCAATTTTGTTTAAGTTTGGCATATACTTAATTGTTTTTCTGACTGGAGCAAGACAGACCATAAGCATTTTCTTTTCTTTTCCTTCATTTAGCTGTGTTCCAGGAATAGTCACACCTATTTATTCCCCATTTTTAAAATTTATTTGGACTGAAATCTCTCTGATTAAAAGTTCAACTCCTCAGCTTTGTGAAAGGAGCTTTGACAATAGGACTTTAGGTGATAGTGTACCACAATAATAAGTCATTAGACTTATTACTGATGTATTATAAAAGTATATATGAACTGGGACTATACACTGCTTGAAGTAAAAAATTTTTTAAAGATCTTCAAATTTTTAATTATATAAGTAATGGCATTTCCAGAAATCTCTCTTTTAAAGTTGCTGATATATGACTACCCTCCCATATGCTGATGGAGAAATAGGTGAGGATATATTAACAGAACGAACCATTTTTATAGTACCACAGATAAAATTTCTTATTCATTTAAAAAGAAATAAGAACAAAGAAAAGAAAATGAAACCTTTTCCAGTTCTTCTCACCATTATTTATAAAACAACACCATGCGGAAATTAGCGACAATCTGTTCATTCTTATGTAAAGAGGACTTCCTGAAATTGCCAAGATCACAAGTGTATTGGTTTATCTGATGTGTACATGCCAGTCACTTACATAATTTCAGCAGCTCTTATGATTTATGAGGTTCCTTAGGTATCTAGTTTTAAAGTAAAGCAAGGAGAGGTGAAAAATATATTCAGTACCATAACAGGTGAGGAGGCCGTACAAATACACTAGCTAGGCTTATGGAATCATAAGTATATTGCATAATTTAGGAGGGTTATGCTCTGATACTGAGCCTGTGGTTGCTGTGGAAACTTGTATCCCACCAACATACTGTGCATATAAAGCTCCCATGGGAACAGTTTAGCAGTTTGTTCTCTATAGCCTGCTTTAACCTTTGACTTGGTGTCTGAAGGATCCTCACTAGATTTACAACTTTGTCCTCTATAGTAAGTGACCTGCAGGATAATGTAAGGACTGTTATTAGTATCGATTCAGCAGTGTGACTATAATTCCAACCTCCTTGCTACTGTAGCTTCCAAACACATGGAGCAACACTTGATAAACACTTGAAAAAATCAAGTCCTCAGTACTCTGGCTTGCAGACTTGAAAGATAACTTTACCTGATGCAAATTATAACTCTGACTTTAGTTTTTCAGATATAGGATCTAGATTTTAAAGGAATAAAATCTTCAGAAGATCTGTATCAAGAAGTTCCTGCCATGTTCAGGTGGCCCGTGTTCATAAAAAACAAAATGAACATGGAATTGTAGTCATTGCTTTGTTCCAGATATAATGTTGGCCTCACTAAGCTTATAAAGAATACCATAAGAAAATTGTATATAAATATCCCTAGTTCTGAAAATATAGATTCATTAATACATTTAACATGGTCATATCATAAAATCCTTAGGATATTTAGATGCACCACTTTCTTTGTTGCATACTGTGATTATAGTTCATAATCTTTTGAATATTGCAGCAGTGCAAATCAGTCTCTCTTGTGAAACTGCTTATGTGACAGTCTGTCAGTTGTCTTTTGCCCTAACAAACCAACTCATAATGGTTCATACAGGGTACATAGATTTCCATACTTAAGCAATCAGTTTGATAGTGTAGGATTGAAAAATATTTCTAATGTCATGCACAATGATTAAAAAGTCTTTAAGATCGATGCCTCCTGGATTTATTGAAAGAGTGACAAAAGTGACACAGTCTTAATACAGTCAGATTTATTAGGGTTGGAATCTGTGTTGTATTTTATTTAATTAGCTTAGCCTGCAGAGAAAAGTTAAAATCTCTTTTTCTGTCACAAGACCCTGAATATTCTACAAGAGTGAGGTAAATAGGAAGAAAGAATATTATTTAAAAAATAATTCTCTATAAAAATCTGACTTAGATTCCAAACCTAAAATAACCATATGAAGCTGTAGAATTTTGGACCTTATCCTATTGCCATGTCCTATTACTTGCTCATTTCAACAAAAGTGGAATTGAAATATATATCTCTGATACAAAAATATATTTTCAAATACATTTAATAGCTTGATTTTGGTAGTTTCCCATTGCTCATCTCTTAAAGGAAATTTTAAGTGAGGCAAGAAGAGAAATTTTAAAAAGTTATCAAATCCTTGTCTGTATGCATGGAAGAGTAGAGAAATACATTAGCTTAGCTTCAAATTCTTATGTAACAGTTCTAATATTATGTCTAGTACATGGCATTTTTATTCTTACTTCACATATCTATTTCCCTTTGCTAATGTTATGAACCCACTATTTCAGCCTCAGATTTCACTGGCTATGATCTATTGAGGCAGTTTTACATGCAGTCCACAAAAGAAAAGTAAAAAAATAAAAAAAACCAGGAGAATAAGCAGCTTTGACTTAGCTACTGAAAAAAAAAAGAAAGTCCTTTCAGCTCATCAAGGTCATGGATTTCAGAATTTCCTTGTTCAAGGAAATACTAGTCCTTCCCAAGGTCTAACCTTGGCACATAAAATGATCTGTCTTTTTTAATATATATATATATTTTTAGTTTTAGTTTTAATATTTGGTTATTGTTGTGGTTTTTGTGGTTTTTTTCATGTCATTATTCCTTCTACATTTAAAATAATAAAAATTATTAAACTTTTTTATTATTAAACATTAACACTTCAAGCCAAGTGCTACTAATAATAAGCAAGTAGGTAGGTAGGTAGGTAGATGGATAGATAGATAGACAGATAGATGGGTAGATAAAATAATAAAGCAAAATAAGAATAATAAAGTAAAAGAATAATAATAATAAAATAATAAAGAAAGAATAATAAAGTAAAATAATTAATACAGCAAATGCCAAAGTTACAATTTTTCCCCTTAAAAAATCAAGTACCTTAGTAAAAGCTGTGGCTAAACAGGGACACATTTACAGAAATTAGGGTCTGATCACTTGAAATTTTAGGCTACAGAGCTAACATTGCTCTCTTGGTTCAGCAGCTCTCTGACAAGCTGGCAGTTTGTTTCTCAGAAGAGTTTCCCAGAAGAGTTTCTCAGCTCCTCTAGCTGGATCCATATCTAGGTTAAATCCTGACCTAGTCATGAGGATATACTAAACACATACCATCACCTGTAGTCGTCTGGGCTTGAGTAGAGGGAAACCTCATTTGCATCACATTAGACAGTGCTTTTGACACTTCATTTTTAACACTGTAACTCTGATGCCAATTCTGTACATAAAGATGTGTTCTAAAATAAAGGAAATGCAAAGTGCAAAAGTAAAAAAGATAAAATATGACTGTAAATTAATTATGTGCTCAAACAATGCATTTAGCTTTAGCTTAAGAATACAAAAATTATGTACAACACTATTTTCCAATATCTACCCTTTTAGGGTGTATTTAGTGTCTGGCAATGAAGCATCATAAAGATGTACTAAAAAGTTGCAAGCAAACTAGTGCCACAGAATTACTAATTATCTTTGCCTCTGAATGCTATTTCACTGCTGCTTGATGTGGATATACCAGGTTGCTCAGAAATTCTTTATGCAGTTCAAACATACTACTAAATTATATGGGGGAAACAAGCCCTTGAGTTTACATTCAGTTCTGAACTAATGTTCTGAAGCAAAGATGTATATTTAAAATGCAATGACTGAGAACTAGCAGACTGATTTTAATAAGCTATGTCTATTTCTCCATGTGTGTACTCAGGATTCCAGCTGTTAATTTAAATTGAAAAAAAAATTTTCTGTACTTTTCCCTATAAATTTTATTTCAATTGAAACATTCCAGCAAAGAAAATAAGTAGAACTTTAAATTGACAAAATTTTCTTCCTAAGTATGCATCCTCTAGGGTTGAGGCTCTGGTTTAAACTTTGTATGAATAATTTATAGCAAGAAATCAGGACACCAAAAAATCTCGACACCAAAAAATTTCACACGAAGTTTCAGTGTGAGAAACCCAGTTTATACTGGTTTCAATCTTATGTCTGTTACAGTCAGTAGTAAAGCTCTCTCTTGACTTAAATAGCATTTTTATTCACTGTTACCTTGCTGTTCAGTTATTTGTTATTCACTTATAATGAACCAAACTGACTTTTTAGAAATCATAAACAGTATGGCTCTTTAATTGCAAAATTAATTCAGAATGAAAGTGCCTTAATTTTCCATCTTGTTTTCAGATTTTCTCAAAAGCTCCTGATAACCCCATGAAACAGAGGACAGATGGCAGTCTCCAGCCATGATGCTGTAAATAATACTATTAAATATAATTTTCTGATTTAAATTTGCAATGCAGTAGTATTGGTTTTACTATTTTTTGTATAAAATATTTGAATAAAATTTTGATGATGTCTGTTAAAAAGAGAAGAAATAAATTTAATTGGGCTACCAAATTGAAAAATTTATCTTTTACCATAGGGGTAATCTAAAAAATTATTAGAAACTAAGAGATAGGATGAAAGCATAAGAACTAAGAACATTGTGCCAGTAGAGATCTTAATTTACTAATACCTCAAGCTCTTTTAGTGTTAAGATTAGAAGTTGTGGTTGGAAGGTACTTGTATCCTTTTTTCAGTCTGAATATTTTAGCTAACCTTGGAATTACTGACTTCAGTGAAGGCGTGGTAAGATACATACTCTTTTAGGCTGCAGAAGTATGGTTCATTTTTTCCCAGATTGAACTCTCTTTATCTTTAATCAATAGTATAATTTCCCATTGTATTCAACTGCCATATACCTCATGCGTATAACCTATCTCCTGTGCAGTGTTTAAGACAGCTTAAATAATTGCTCTTTAAAAGCTCCCATCCTCTCTAAGTTCCCCGTTATATTTTGTTGTCTATTTAGAAAAAAAGAAAAACCAACCAACTGAACAAAAATTTCCACAAAAACAACCAAAACTTGTTATGTATGGATGTATTAGAATCACACTTCTGACAGAGTAGGTCTCATCTAAGACAAAAGGAACCTATAATTATTTCACATACAGTACTTTATTTCTCTCTGTATTGCCATAAAACGCTGTTATCTGGAGGTGCACTCCACACTACAAAACACCAGCAGTTGTTACATGTTCTAGTCTAGCTCAAGAGACTGATCAAATGTTTGCTGTTGTTTCATTCCTCTATCTACACCGTGCCAAAACCATAATATACCAACTTTTCTTGTGATAGCAGACTTACTATATTATTAACTGGGTGTGTGCCACTTGCTTTGAAAGAGGAAAAATTAAAAGTACTTTAATTTTCCTTACTCATTACTTACTAACAGAAGAATTTTGCTGAACTTCATTTCACCAAATACTACCTAGGAATTAAAGATTATATATTCACTCATGCCTAAAATGAAGCCAGAGGGTGATACTGGACAAATGTCTTTTTCTGAGTTCTAATAGAAGGTTCTTTAACTGATCTAGATGTATTTTTGTTTTGCTGCCTCTAGCATTGAAGGAAACATTAAATTATAAGCAAATGTGGTGATATTCCTTCCAGTGCAGGAACTTCGTGAATACCAGATATCTGCAGCGCTCACTTTGCTACTTAGAATACAGGTTAGGAAATCCAAGCAATATCTCCCTGCTTTATATAATGTAGTAAATGCCTTCTTTGGCTGTGTAAACCAAGTGCCAAACTATACATTTATTAATTATTAAATGCTCTTCTTCCTCAAACCTAGACCTTTATTGTTGTCCTAGGTTACAAAATAAGATGTAACCAAAAGTATGTATTCTATTATCATCTCCACAAGCTGTTAAAACAG
>VXAZ01005852.1:82107-105335 GCA_013399875.1 Gymnorhina tibicen
TCCTATTTCTCATATAATTGCCTGAGAGCCCTTTAATTTCAAAATTATAACAATTCGGACGGAAGGGGCTTATATTTTCCATCCCAAGGGAGGCTCCTGCCTTCCTTGGCAGACACCTCTCTTTCAAACCAAGACAAATGTGTACATTTGTTTGTGCAATAAACCCTTATTCTGTTTTTTTGCTTCATCTTTTTCTATTTAAATTATTATTTATTCCTCTTTCCTTTTGTGCCTTTAGTTATAACCTCTTGAATAGCTGACATGTTGTTACTGACACAGCATATTGTAACTTTTCACTCTGATTCACTAAATTCAGCATCCCCAGCTGATTATGCCAGATGGGCTTTGTTTGAGCTATTACCCAAATATTATATGCCACAGAAAATCAATACAGATTTATGAATTTGAAATAAAATGGTGATGCATAGTAACAGCAGCTGATTTCCTTGAGGAATAATTCCATCAAATGGCTTGAAATTTAAAAGTAATACCTTTTATGTTGCTTATTGTGAAACACTATTGAAAGTATTGAAAGCCTAAAAACAATAGATCTTGATCCTACATAATATAGTGCTTGAGATATCCATCACATCAAAATGGTGTTAAGGGCTGGGCTTCAGGTACTTCTGGGTTTTGTGAATGGAAGGTCTCATGCAGAGAATTTTAGTGGCACTGTGGGTGCACACTAATATTGTAATATTGTCTTGACCAGAAGACAAGTCATCTGACTTACAGTAATAAGCAGGTAGGATAAAAGAAGCAATGTTTCTTTTTGTTTGGTTGGTTTTTTTTTGTTTTTGTTTTTTTTTTTGGTAAATGCATTACTTGGAAATCAACATAACTCCAACCTGAATATTTCTTTGTTTTACTTTATAAAATTCCTTGCAGACATTGCACACAGTTGGCAGTCCTGGTTTCTGCTCATCAGACACATATTTCAGTGGCTGAAAGTTATAGTATTGCTTTTGCTTCCTTATTTCACCTTCTTAGTCTTTAGAGACCTTCATTTTTGATTTCTCTCTGTTGTGAATGACATTAGTTCTGTCGTCCTGTAAATAACTTGGCTTGAATTCTGCCTGATCCTGGAGATTTGTTTCTTCTGAATCTCCCCAATTAATTTAATCCTTTTGCCACACAGACTCTGCAGTCATCTAGGATAAAGTGTTCTTACTATGTGTGCCAAACAGTTAGTGTCCTCTATTGTAAATATACTCAGAAGCATTGATTAAATATGCTGATTATAACTTTTTGTTCTTCTTGAAGTCATCCTTCTGTTTGATTTTGCTTGAAACTTACTTTACTGAGGATTTTTTGGGGACAGAAGTAATAGTAGCACAGGTCATACTAATGCGTTTAGGACTCATATCCAATGCCTTGTTATATTTCCTGTCTTTCAACTTCGTCCTTATGGTTTTTCTCTCCATTTGAAGCTTTCCTTCCCCCTCTGTCCTCCTTTCCTGCATCATCTACCTACATAAGCAAATAGACAGCATAATATATTTCTATACACATACTGCTTTTTACAGCCAAGCTATAGGAAAAAACTACATAGAAGGGAGGCCTTCATTAATAGGCTGTAGGGAGTGAACAGAAATTTGGATTTTGCTTGTTCAGAATGTGCTGAGGTTGATTAAAGTTGAAGAAAAAATATATGGTAGTAAAAGTGAGAGAAGGGAAAGCCACACAAAGCTCCACAAAACCAATTTTTGTCACAATCTGGGAGCCAATGAATGCCTGATGGAATGGAATGTGTTTTGTTGTTCCTGTTTAGGAACCCTGCAATGGTATGCTGAACAAGATGCAGCTGATAAATAGATTTCTGCTGACACTCCATGGGAGCTGAATTACAGTAGTGTAGGAGTAGTAGAAAAGATGAACAAATTAAGACTACTTCACTGTCAAGTACAAGTGTGAGTGTTTTAGAAATAAATAAATAATAAAAAAGAAGTGGGTTGTTATTGAATATTTATCTAAGAAATTTAAAAAGCAACATTTCCCTGCATAGCTATGAAGATGAAATGTCTGGAGAAAATATAGATAACAATTCATTGCTAAATGAAATGTTTATGTGTAAATACAAAAAGACGTAGTGAGAGAACCTTCTGGAGAAGAAAATGCCTATTAGATAAGAGAATTATTTGTTTCTTTTACAACTGTCACCAAAATCAACCCAACCAACAAAAATGGGACAGGTCAAATGCCTAGAGCTACCAAAAATTAATACTCCAATAAAGTAATATTTTTAATATATTCTCAAATGTCTAGTATGGACTACAATCAGGATTTTGTCAATATGTTTTATTTTTCATGGTAGAAGAGCAGATGGCAGAGAGGATAATGACACATCTGCAAAGCACACGTGTGGAAGGACCAAACAGCAGGTGAGTGCCTATGGTTTGTTTTTAGGTTCAGTGTTAGCAAGAAAAGGCACCATGCATGCAAGAAGAATTCTTAGCCTTTAGCTGTCAAACCAGTATTTTCTGCTGGTCTCATCAGTCTGGGAACTTCACCAAAGGAGTCTTTGAGACACATTAATACACATAGATGTTTAGAATAGAAATTGATAATAAATTATGAAAGTGCCTAAGTAATACAAGACAGCTACAATTACACTGTACCAAGTTTCAATCTTTGTGTTGGAGGGCATTATATATAGATCATTACTATGAAGTCCTGAAAAATAAATATAGTTATTATTACAACAAAAGACTAAAAGCTTTCTGACACGCTATAGATTATTACCCAGAAGAATGACAAATTCCTGGGATTTATAGCTTTTATGTATTTAATGAAAACCTAGTCAGGAGAATATGTCATTCTGCTATCAGGAAATAATTGAATTGCTGTGATTGCCAGGAATCTGACACTGGTGGTAATTTTGATTTAAAAGCTGGTAGAAGGTACTTTTCACACTGAGAATGTAAACTACAAATGACATGTAGGCAACATGTAACTTTTGCTGGGAATAGCGTCTCAAAAGCTCATAAAATAAGAATCAATATGACAGGAAACTTTATCATTTGAAGAACTTGCAGACTTTTGGAGCAGGTAGCTTCATAAATAGGAGTACAGGAAGAAATTGTTCTGACAAAGTCGGAAAGTGATCTGACAAAAAATCAAGATAATTAGAAGTGCTAACTGCAGTTTTAAGTACTGTCCTGGATTTCACATTGAGGCTGTGACAAAAAAAGAAAAACGTCTGATAGACAAATATTTTGTTTATATAAAACCCACGAAGAATGCAACATAACCTAATATGTAATGGAATTTCCACAGTGACAATTTGCTCTAAAAGAAAGACTATGATTTCAAATCTTGGAACATAAACTTTAATCTGTAATCATAGATAAATAAATGATATTTGGTTCTTTTAAATTACACTAGGTAACCAGGAATTAAAGTCATAAAGAAAGGCAAAACTTGTAAATATAGATGTCAGACTTATGGATTCCCTTTAGAAACATGACTTTTGAAAACCTGATTAATAGTTTTTACAATTAAATTTTGATTCTATAGCGATGCAAATCTACTACTATGTGGTTCTAAGAAAAGATGAATGGTACTTTTTGATGTTCCTCTTTTTAACTGGAGTTTTCTACCAAAGCATGTGGATTGATTTCTGCTTCATACACCTGCCAGGACATTAGGACAGCCAGAGTACAAAATCAGTGACTGCCTTCTTTCACAGAAATCTGTGATCTGTGCATTACTCATTCCAGAATGGAATCATTCCTATGTTGTCTGTCTTTGAGTTTCATCACTTAACTTTTTTCTTAGAAGCCCTCACCATATTACACCTGCATAAATTGTATACTTTAAACATCTACTCCACCTGGTGAAAAGAAAACAAACAACCCAAATCTTTACTTCCTTTATGCATGTATAAAATACAATTTTTGCAAACAAAATTATCTTCACCACTGCATTGCAATCAGTCTTAAAATACAGATGATAGTGGTCTTTTCTGAATTATCAGAGTTCACTCCCCCAAAAATCCCAGTCCAATTCTCTCCCTAAAAGCCAAAGGTATTTTGGTGTTATTTAAGTTTTAAATAAAAAATGGAACTGCTATACAATCACAGAATGATTGAAGTTGAAGGGAACCTCTGGAGATTATCTCTTCCAAGTTTCCTTCTCAAGTAGGGCCACCTAGACACAGTTGGTCTACACTGTGTACAGGCATGTTCTGTGACCAGTTCCTGGAAAGGAATCATGCTGAAGCAGTTTTGTGTAGTTTCTCATCCACTTCTTTTACACAGCAAGCATGAAGGGAAAAATTGGTATAAATAGTCTCTAAACACAACATATTTTTGCATGTTAAAGAACATGTCTAATAAATTTAAAGAATTCAAGGATCCTCTCCTTCTAATTCTTGAGGGCTTTTAGTGTTACCCAAAAGAAAAAGTTCCTTAGAAGGAAGGAGTTATTTTAGATCTTGAGGGAGACAAGTGAAAGGAAAGAAATTACCTAAAATTTTGCCTGAATTGTGTTTTCTTACCATCCTCTACACAAAAAGCCTTAAGACATTAAAACTGTTATAGTTATTAAAACGTCCCTCAAAATAAATATATAATAGGGATTATAATATTTTTTGTTATACTTTAAATCCATGTAATTTCAAACAGTTGCTATGATAAACCTTGAAAATTTCATTTATTTGTAAAAATATTTGTCCTAGGTTACAATATAGATGTATGTAAGTATTCTATTACCACCAGCTGTGGGCCATTAGCTGTTACCACCTGCTAATGACCCACCCCTGATAACAGACAATGGGCCATCAAGAAACCCCCACATGACTCATGGACTTATCTCATCCTATTGTGAGAGGCTCCACCCAGGAGGGAGGAGCCAAGCATTCCCACCTGGATATAATCTGCCCTCAGAAGTGCCTAGGGGAGCCCTGTCTGCTGGGTTACCAGAGGACAAAGCTACCACTGGACCTTCAGCTGGAGACCTTCCATAGGATCATCACTCTGACTGAGCTACTTCATCTGGACTGCTACCACCACTCTAACAGGGTGTCAGGTTGTATCTGACTTTGTCAGTGCTCTTCCTTATGTTATTTCATTTGTTTCTGATTTTATTTTCCCATTAATTTAAATCCTGACTTGTGATCTCCCACTGGTTTGTTTTCAAACCAACACAGTACTAGCGGAATTTCAAATCTTATGTAGGCTGTACACTGAGTACAGGGCAAAAAGCCAAATTTTTAACATTTTTAATCTTGGCTCTTAAAGTTACTTTCTCTGCAGTTTATGGAAAGTCACTTAGAGTCTCTACCTTGATAGATTTATATTTTGCTATTACCTCAGAAGTTTCTTCTTCTGACTATTAATTACCCAACATCTAGAGAACATTTTAAGACTATAGAATATGCTATATTTCTGTTACCTGGTAACCCACCATTTCATTGTATAGTATGATACCCAGATTTGTAACTTATATTTGTAGACATGAAGCAGGAATATAAAATTTCCACTAAACAGTGAAATTAGGAGTTTAGCTAACCTATTAATCTCTCCAAATGATATTAAAAATCTGAAAACTCACTACAGAAAATATCCTTTATCAAACTCAAAGCTTTTTTTCTGAGCTTGAACAAACAGATGTTTATGATTTCCATACACCTCAGCTCTGTGCAACTCATCACAGAACCTTCTCAAGACTCTGGGTTCTAAATATCTGTCAATCTGTAATTAAGCATATGACTTCTCTGCTGATCAGTGAGACCATTTTGCCATTGGTTTTGCAGTGCTCAATGCAAGTTCATACCTACCTCAAACAAGAAAAACATCTATATTTTCCTTACATTCCTCCCTGATATAAAATATGTAGATTTCTCTTCTTGAAGATAACAGTGACATTTGGGGTTATGTTTAGGAAATCCAATATTATTTATTGCTAGAAAAGAAACAGAGGATAAGCAATTTAAAGGGCAAAATGTTGCTGACCCATTCTTCATCTCTTATTATTACTTTTTAATGAATCTCTACAAGAGCTTGATCCTAAACCATTGAAATTAATGGGAATATTACTTTTAATGGCTATAGTAGAAATGGATAATAAGTCTGAGGGAGCAAAGGGTTCTTTGTTAAAATGTTTTGGTGAGTAAAGTAGACTCTTGAATCAGTTTGCTTTTGACCAACAATATTTGTCATGATCTACAATCATGACAGTTTCCTGTACGGTTATGTGGAAAGCCAAAGATACCAAAAGGAACAGGAAGGTTATATTCAAGGTTAATTTAAGGTCCACATTGGCAGAAATGTTTTGCTGAGTTGTTTTAAGTCAAACCCTGTTCACAAAACAAGCACAAATAAATTCACATCCATTGATATCCAAGACAGGCAGACCATCACTCTAGCAATACAGAGACTTCAGGGCATTACTTTAGGGCAGGAGGTGGATAGACATAAGTCAAGACAGAAGCATACTGACAACACACTGAAAATACTCTCAAACAAAAAGCTCAGGAAACATCAGCTTGTTTCTGGCAGCATTCTCATTTCTAGGTTTCTCAGAATTACAGCATTCAGAATTTCTCAGAATCACAAAAATGTTAGATGAAAAATGACATGGG
Organism: Gymnorhina tibicen; assembly: GCA_013399875.1. Lineage (NCBI taxonomy): Eukaryota > Metazoa > Chordata > Aves > Passeriformes > Artamidae > Gymnorhina > Gymnorhina tibicen. Next base: position 88,691 of record VXAZ01005852.1, read on the forward strand.
GAGGTCCTCTTTTAGTTGAAAGAGACCTATTGCCAATGAGAGATGAGATTTTGCTTAGATGAGTCTTGAAAAACTCCAGGGACTGATTCTCCCATCTCTCAGGACAACAATTTGTATTTATTACCCTGTTCATGGTGAGCTTTTTCCTAACATCCACTTTGTAACTCCCAAGCAATAATTTGTGCTTGCTGTCTCTTGGCTGCTACTACTGGGAAAAGTTTTGATTCATCATCACTGTAACAACTTTTCAGGTAATAGGAAGCAATTGTTAGACTACCCTGTAGCCTCTCACCTCTCTGTCAGACTAAACAAGACCAGCCCTCTCATCCTGTCTCCATTAGACATGTACTGTAGCTTCTTAAATACCTTGTACTTCTTCCACGTGATTCCTTCCAGTTTCTGTTTCTCTTCAACTGGTGTCCTACTACCGAGTGTACTATTCCTGTTGCAGCCTCACTGTCACTGACTGAAGGACGACAACCACTGCCCCACTGTGCAAACCACAGCCCTACCAAAGCAATGCAGCCTATGGTTTGTGTTGTTTGCATGGGAGCACACTGCTGGCTCATGTTCAGTCTAGCATCCACCAAGACCACCCCCGAATACCAACACCAGTAGCAGTGCTCAGCCTATTGATTCATAGCCTGTTCTGAAGCATGGTGCAAAACCTCCACATGTTCCCTTTTCAAACTGTATGAGGTTCCTTTTGTCCTGGTCCTTATGTTTATAGAGGTCACTCAATTTATCTTGAGGAAAAGCTGCGTTGTCCCTCTCAAATTATACCCAGTTAAAGGACCACAGACTAAGCAGAGGAAGATAAGGAAGTTTTTCAGTTTTACTGCACAGCTGAAACATCTTTAGGGATTTAACTAAAGACTAATTTTCAAAAGATAAATATCATTTGTATTCTGCTGTTAAAATTTTCCCAGATTTTTAGCTTTCTCTACTAACTACTTAGAGCCTTTGAGGAGTGCTCAGAGCAAGACCTTTGGAAAGTCCTATTAGCAGCTTCTGGAATTTTGAACTCCATTTTTTCCTTTTAAGACTGACTGCAAAAGTGCTTACTCTCAAAGTCCAGTTGGGAGTTCTGAATCAGAGTAACTCAAACAGTTGCAGAGGGTATATGATATAAAGTGGTTGTAAAATCAATGAAAATAAAGGACAGTACATTTGTAAAGAATATAACTGGAGCAACTGACAATACAAGAAAGTACAGGAGAGTATTTTATTACAAAATAAAAAATGAAACCCATGGATCTAGGCTTTGTAATTCAGACTATTAAGTGTTCAAAGGAAACAGAGTGTTTAAATGGAAATGAGGTGACTCAGAGTCTTTGACTTGATTTAACTTGCTCTACTAAAGCTAGAGAGAAAAATAAGACCACATTTCAGTGAAAGGGAATATGCCAATTTGAAACCAAGAACATTTAATAAAACTTCCTGAAAGAAAAATCTATCAGACTGCAGAAAAAAACCCCAAAAAACCTCCCAAAGGTAATAAATGCCAGAAACCCCAGCACATGGAACATTTTAACTGATCTTAAACTGATCAAAACATTTGTGAATGAACAATAAGGATCAATCCCAAATGCACAGAGAGGCAGACAAAATAACCTAATAGGTCTTTTCTTTCTTTAATGTCTGTGAATTTATGGCAAATTAAATAAGCATTGGGATATGGTGCCAGCACTGAGGAAATAGCATGCAAGGGAAACAAGACACTAACCTTGAAAAGAGAGAACAAAGAAAAGAATATCCTAGCTAGTTTGTAAATATCAAGTTTCGACAATTAACATGGGCCAAGCTCATTTTAGGAGAAAATAGCAGTGAATATTCATATCAGGCATGAGCAGAGATGGGATAAATATTTTCCAAAACATTATGCACTTTCATTAGAGAAATGGGGCATTGTTAGGGAATTTGTATGAGATGGAGACATTTAGACTCGATAAAATGCTACTTTATGGGAAGTAGAGCTTAAAAAAAGTTTTGCAAACAGCATTTGTTTTTTTCATGTGAAAATGAAATCGATGATGTACTGATGTTTAAATCCATATATCATTTTTTGGAAGTATCCTGACTTAACTTTCATGAGATCATAACCACCAGGTAAAAAGAATACTCTACTATTTTATTAAAGATAGATTTAAGCCCAAAGCTCTGGAAAATACTTCAGGAATAGTAGGAAGCAAAGGAGGCAAAAAGGAAAGATTAAGCTTTACAAGATCATTTTCTCTACTCCAGGCAGTAGGACAAAGAAGGACTGCAATTTCCAAACCTGTAACTTCAAAATGTTCTGAATGCAAGAATCTTTCTTTCACTAAAGACCAATAGTTTTTCATTCCTGAACTTTTGTGCCAGTAGCTTATATCTCATGTTTCATAATTAAACAAAAAAATATATTAGTTGGCTGTGAGGTTTAGAATATGCATAAAATTCTCCACAGTTATAAGAGAATTTTTTTCAGCTAATTTTTAAAAATTTGTTTTGGGTGAGGGTTTTGTGTGGATTTGTTTAGTTGGTTGGCTGATTTGTTTTGATTTTAATTTTCCTGGCTATATTTTGCTCACAATAAGGAGTATTGCAAAGTAATCATCAACAAGGCTGTCACTGTTTCACATGCACTAGCCAGCAGATAATTTTACTTTTAAAATTCATAATCTGTTTCAGCAGTTCCATAAAATTCAGGATATTAAAAAGAAATCTTCGCAAATATTGACACTGCTGTTGTCTGCTGCCTTGGGAAACAAGAGATACTGGTTCTACAGAAACATATCTAAATTTCTTAAATAATCCAAATAAGGAATTTATGAAGTACTGCAGTGACTACAAAGAAGTATTACTGTCAACTCGGTTTGGAATTCAGTGCTTGTGTCCAGCTTGTAACCAACACAGAACATATTTAAAATTTTAGCTTTATGTTTTCATGCTATGTCATGGTTTGCTGCACATTTGATAGGCTGAACCACAGTCAGGTTATTAAATGTCATATGTCACAAATGTGAAGGCATCAGAAAAACAAGTTCTGTACCTGCTTTCTCTAAAATATATAATCCATTCAAGAAAGTATTTGAAATCAGCCATAAGCAGTTTATATACTTGAGAAAAAGCAGGGAGTTTTGAGACTGTGTGGACAGGCACTGCAGAAAACCGGACACACTTGGAAAGATTTACACAGAAATGTAAATCGTGAGTAACAGGACATTCAGACTTACACTGCTGAAGCTTTCTTGCATATAGCTCTGAACCTGGATTTCTATTTCCTCGTTGAAAGTCCTGTTCTGTTCTATCACTTATTTGCAAGACAATCTATCACTCACAGTTTTTTTAGGACAAAGTACGGTCCTATTAATACTAAAAGGATACAGCATAAAGTGGAACAGCAGGAATTTCCTATTTGGACATTAAATGAGTCTTACAGTGGAATCAGTACTTCTTGGCAGTACAGAGTGACACAGTCGCAGAGCTGCACAATCAGCAGACTCTACTCACGTGGTTAATTGAAAAGTGGTATGTGTGTTGATACTATTTTATTGGAAAAATTACTTATTAGAAACCTAAATCAACACTGAAGAAACATTTAGAATTTGTTTATTTATGGACCTTATGTTTAGAATAACAATCTAGCAATGCATGATCCAGCAGCAGTTTCTGTACTATGCAGTTTTTGGCTTACTTTCCCTGGTAATGACATCATACATTCTTAAATTACAGTATCTGCTTCTCAAATGAGAGCTCTGCTTCTTCCCCACATGGCTGAGCAGTACAGAACTTAGGGGGTTTTATGTCCAAAGTTACAGCAGATGTGCTGTTGTTTTAACTGAAGTGACAAAAATAAAATTATCTAAACTGCTCTAATTTCTTCACTCTCTCCCTTTTGTCACTACACTTCAGAAGTGAATTTACAAAGTACTGCACTGCATTTTTAATGTGCACTTCAAATTTATTCAGCTAAAACCTTTCCAGATTCTTTTAAGAGAGATTGTGTCTCAAGGTGTATGTGGATGTCTAAGGTTTTCTCTCAAAGACACCTTCTAGAAAGTGTACAATGGGGATTACCAGACCAATATTCTTTGGTTTACATCCTGCAATTAAAACACGTGCTCCAAGATTTCACCTAAGAATCAACAAAGGTGTTGATTTAAATGCCTAAAGCCTCTCAAAATGTGCCTGAAACATCATTCACTTTATTAGCCTGATTTATTTTAGTGCTGCAACCATCTACAAATAAAGACCAGGTAAAAGACTACAAAAAGATTGTACATTATCACCCTGTCACCAGTGACTGCATAAATCTTCAAGTGAATATCTTGCAACATGGCAACTAGCAGAGACTGGACAATCTGGTGGCAATTCTTCGTTATATTTTTACAGTGGTTTCTCTCAATAAGGTTCTTTGAGAGCCTTCCCAACAAAAAACCCCCTCTGTACCAGTGACACTTCCACCCCAACAGCTCTGCCTCTCTTCAGAAGAATTCTCTCTGAGGAGAAAGGAAATAAGCTAAAGACAACGAGAGATGCAAGTACCTCTGCAGTTCTCTGAAAATTCAAGGCACCTTTGCAGTCCATTTTTATATTCAGGAATGGACATAATGCAGGGAATTTTAATAGTACTAGTCTATGTCTTCAGCCTCTACACATCTATAAAAATGACTAGATCATGAGAAAAGTTATCTTCAAATGATAAGTTAATTCAGGTACAGTTTCCTCTCTGTAGAGTGACCATTTTCTCCTATTTACCTAAAAAGTAAAATGTTGCAAGTTCTGTAGTATATGCCAGCAGTTGTAAGAATTAAGGAGTTTCAAAGACTTTCTGTGGCTTATAACCCTTCAAAATTTCCTCTTCAAATCATTCTGCAAAATTAGCTCTTCAAAGTCAACTATTATTGTTTCCAAATTTTCTAAATTATATTCACGTAGTGAACTAACAAAATTTTATTTATATTTGGGTTTAGTCTTATGTGTTGTTAGTGGTATTGTTTAAAGATCTTCTCAATACCAGCGTGGGTAGAATACCAATTACTGAAACATACACCGCAAAAATGGTTTTGAGGCATGAAATTGTCTCTGTATTATAGAGAGCAGTGGGAGTTGCTACAAGATAAAATATTGAAAAAAAAGAAATCCTGAAACAGAAGATACCAGCAACTCTCAAAGTAAATCCAAACCAGAACCTTCTTCCTCCTGTCAGACAGGGGAATGAATAATTTCTCTTCCATCATGTGCTACAAGGAAAAAAATACTAATATTTAAATTTAAGGATATTATCTAAAAAAAAAAAAAAGAAAAGGCAATTTGTTAACTTTGAAGTTTTTGAAGAGATGCTTTGAGGATGAGAGATGTTTTACAGCACATCTTGTCTCCTGATAGGCAGCCATTTACAACCATGTAGATACTGCAGTCCTGACTTGTTAGCAGTTTATAACTGCCTGGTATGGTGTAAAATAGTGAGCCAAGCTGTAAAATAGTGAACGGTTGGATCCAGTCAGGGTTTTTAAGATTACTGTTAAATATCCAATATACCAGGTTTTAAACTTACTGCAAGCCAGCATGTCCCTTAGCATAAACTTGTAAAAGCAGAGTAATCAAGGTTTGACCTTGCCAGACTACTAGTGGGCGAGAGGAAACTGCTAACTGCTGTACTCACAAAGCAGGTATACAGTGTCGCACAAGACCTGTATGCCTTTAAATCTGAGCCTCGTGCATTTACCTGATTTATCCATTCATCAGCTGGCTGTGTCACCCTGTCCTTCATTAGCTCGTGTCATCAATAGATTAAATACAGTTATTTGACTATGAATAAATTGGGTGTTAACCTCCTCCCACAGTGAAATACTCTGGAAAAGTTGTCACAGAAAGTAATCCCTGATGTGACCTTAAGCTCTTCCTTCTTGTTAATTTTAATTAACTAACATGCCAATCAGATTTTTAGTGCAATTTTTTTCCTAGCCATTATCACTGTTTTTGTAGATCTTTATTTTAATCTATGTATTGGTACCTCTGCCCAGCTGCCTCTGAGTGTGTGGAGGTGCATTCTCATATTGGGTTACTCAGGCAATTTGCAAAATTGTGGAAGATCAACAATGCCATCTGCAGGTATAAGATAACTCCTGATCTGGAGACACACTTGCTTTAGGTTTTTTGTTTTCCTACCTTAGATTAGGATATTTTTTCCTAGACTGAAGTTAAAGATGAGCAAAACTGTGTAGGTCTGTTTTGCCAGACAGCACCTAGATATAAAGATTTTGGCTTTTATTTGTATATTATTAACCTATACAAAAGATTGAATGGAGGGCTTTTTTAGCCTTATTTAAGCTGCTCAAAGATATTCACCCTGCAAAATGGAACTGTAAAACCTGTTAAAAGGATATATTTCCAGCTTCCTAATATTCTTGGGGTTCCAGCAAGTTTGTGAATAGAGCCAGGGCTGCTTTTCTCATGATCTGTCACATTCTCTTATTTTCAAGTGGAGATAGTAGCAAACCCTAGAAAGATGCATATGCCATGGTTACTCCCTGTCTCTTGTATTTTCTTTTTTTTCCTGGCCTCTCTTTCATACAGAATTTCAGGCATAGGGGGTGAGGTATAAATGTCATAGAGAACAATAAGTGATATGACAGACTGAGTGGATTACTGGTAATGTACAATTCAGAGTATTTAATCTCTTTGTTTCAATGTCTTCTGTTAGTAAAAATTAATCTTTCTCTCCCTATTGAAGACAAAGAAGATTCACAATAAAGTGAAATTTAAAACTGTGAGGAAATATGTACACTAGTCTTATGAGTGATATGGTTCCTGTAAACTTCCTATGAAATGAACTAACTCCTACCCTCACTAAAGTGAAAGAAATTCACCAGTTTTATTTTTTAAAAAATTACTTCTTTTTTTTTTCTTTTTCCATCTAGGTCAGCATGTTATTAGAAGGAAGAAAAACTTACGGTCAGAGACCAGAAACATCTGAATATTCTTCTTATTCTTTAACTGCATCAGTGGCTCTGGACAAAAGCAAAGGTTTTTGTGCTCACTATCTACATCTGTAATATTAGAATACTAATGCTTACCTCTCACAAGGGAATTGTGAGCTTTTGATTAGATAATGCTAGTAAGCTGTTCTGAGTCTGTAAGTAGCAAAAAAATATTCCTAAAACAGTACTCAGTTATAAATACACTTCTTAGAGAATGTAAAATTAGTAGTCCTTTAGAAAAATTCCAAGATCAAGTATTTTTATGAGTGAAACTAATTTAGTCTTCTCAGTAAGCCAAATCAACTGAAAGGGCTGGTTCAGAAAGGAGACATTTAATTTCATGCAATCTATTCAGGAATCTGTTCAAAATCTAACAAAAGCAATGTGATCCTTTCAAAAGACTTTTTTCCCCCCACAGTTTATTAATATTAGGTTGAAATTTCATTGTGAGTGATATATTTCAAGTTCCCCAGAAAATTAACTTTGCATAACTTCCTAAAATTAATAATTTTGGAATTATTAAGAGTAGATATTTTGTATGACAAAGATTTTAAAAATAAGAAAAAATCTGAAAATGTTTCATAGCTCTACTTAAATGTGTTTTGTGAGACAAGAAAATATTTCAGGTTTGTCAAATAAACACAGATAAATATATCCCAAATAATAAGCTGCTTTTTCTGGCTTCAACAAACTGCATTAGATTTTAAAATATTCGCAATATATTTCTTGGCTAGTAATGAATTTATACAAATGTACTCTTATTCTTAATTTGGCTTCTCCATTTTTAGAGGCCATCACCTGTAGCTGATGGCCAGATGCACCTGCAAGCAGCTATGCCCCACAGCATGACAGCGCATAATTTTTTATAACGCCATCTTTCCTGTGTCTATATGCCTCCCTCTCCCCCCCAGTCCTTTGTATTTGGTGAATTTACCTTGGATTACATTCTGAAATAGATTTTACAAGTGTCTAATGAACTGGCTGCATGATAACAACTCTGTTGACCTTGTAAGCACAAATGTGAAATTCAGTGCTGCACCTCTAACAGGCATGAATGAACCAGCAGATGCAGCAGAAGTGTGAAGGGGTTGATTAGCTCAAAGGTACCTTTGAGACCACCAAAAACAAACTGCTGTAAAGGACAATTAGCATTGCAATGCCTTTCCTGAATTTTCCTATGGATCAGAAGGCTGTACTGAATCTCAATAACGCTTCATATCCCAAGACATTCTGTGCCTGTGAGGAAGTGCTTTTCATATGTCTCCTACATCCCACCTACTGAGAAAATCCTTCATCACTAAGCTAAGTTTTTAAGTGTTGTTCCATCCTCCCCAATTCACTATATCACAAAATGTACCACCTGTGCACAGAAAAGAGAAGGAAAATAGTAGCTTACCTTTCCTTTCCCTGGTTCTGATTAAAAGTAAATTAGACAGAAAACTGTTTAAATGTAAGATTTTTCTGTGCCCCTGTGGGTCTATATAACACAGAAGTAAACAGAGAGAAGTTTCTTGATATTTCTGTACTTTGGTAATACCTGTAGTTAAGATAGTTTAAAACTGTGTTTGTGACCTTCACATAAATGCTGTTGCTCAGAAAAGCAAAAAGGTGTTTGCGTTGCCAGATGATTTGTTTGAGGTGCTATGATTGAGATAAAATACAAGTGAGACAGGTGCAATTTTAGGAGCTTATCAAAATTTCTTTGAGCTGATTTACATTTTACCAGTGTTAATATCTGGCATCCTGCCTCAGGGTTTAAAGCCTCAGGTTAAAGCAACTGTTCGAAGAGAACTTAAAGCACTTTTTCCCTTTACTTCTTATGTATTAATCCTCTCAACCCTCCCCTCCAACCAATACAATTTCTTGTACATATCTTGGAATATTGCCCTCCTTGGATGCACCAGTATTGCTGAATACCACAACCAGCTTTGTGAGAGATCAGTGCACAGTAGGGTGCTTTCCATGTTCCTAAGGATGAAATATACATAAAAACTGAAATCCAGTATTTGAGAATAATAGTTTGACTATCCCATTATAGATAACATACTCTGAATTCTACCTTCGAAGGAGTTATATTCCAGTTGGATAATAACTCGGCTTTAGTCCACTTCAGTAAAACATTGACTCGCCTAATTACCTACCACTAGGTAATATCTTTCATATTAACAAGGAATCCTCATGGCTATTGTTGGATTAGGAAAGACCATTATTCCACAGTTAGATTTTAAAAAAATATATATTTTATTCATTTGCAATCTGATTTCAAAATTCTCTTTAAATCTTAACCCTAGTGTCTATATGTTTCTCCTGGATGTATAATTATCCATTTGGAGGGAAAATGAGAAAGATTAAACAAGACTTGGCTCAATACCTGTCTTAGCCTACTTAACTGACAATTACAAAGATAAGCTTCATGTTACATGTAGCTTTTTTCACTTTAAGAGATATAAGGGTTATTATTAGCATCATTCTTATTAACTGTAGCCTCTAGATACTATCATTATTTTACTATCTTGTCATCTTTATGGATTTATACCTATAAAGCTTTATTGACTCCTCCCTCTCTCCCTCCCTCCCTTAACTGCAACACTCTAAAGGCAAGAGTGAGCCTACCTGCAATTCTAGGTTAATAAGCCAGGACTTTAGCACTTAAAATAGCACTGCAGAAAGCCTCATTATCTTCTACATACTAATCCATCATACTGCCAATCTTCCTCGATCAATCTGAAAAAAGTGTGATTTCCAGCTGAAATTTTTCAAAGCAGTTTTCAGGTTGTTAAAAGAAAGGGCATAGTTTCTCACGTAGATTACACTCCTTCATTCCTTGCATGTTCAATTTACCCTTGTCTGAAATGGGCTCAGGTCTACTAAACCAAGTTGGATGGAGTGCATTGGTGCTAATAGGGCATTACTTGCTACAGAAAGAATTTTACCTGTAGGCAAGCAGTAGCAAACAGAAAGGCAGCAAACGTCTAACCCATTTGTACTGCAAACTCTTCTTTTACGCAGATCCTGGAAAAAAATACCAACTCTATATAAATAAACACACGTTGTCTCATTTGATATCATATTAATTTTTCAACTAACTGAATATGTGGAAAACCAGATTGTCTCAGTCTTGTGTTCTTGCTTTAACTCATATGTCAAACAGAAGGCCAGATTTCCTATTAACTCCCTAACATGTTTTAAGATAGCACAGCAGTGCAGGTCAGAGGGAATCAGCCATGAAGAAGAGCTAAATCTACACAGAATTATTGTTATCTGAAGTAACGAAGGGAAGTTTATGAGTGCTTCTTTCACTTTTTCTTCTATTTTACGTTGTTTCTCTGGTGTCATGGAATAGCTGGGGAAAGGGAGGAACACTTTTCAGCAATGCTTCTACACTTGTTTTTCAGCTAGTGAAAAACAGTCATTTTATTTTTCAGTAAAACTGCTTTGCACTTTGCAGAAACAAAATGTGTGAATCACAGCAGATGAAGAAGATGCTGATTAAAGCATAAATTTTGCTTGCTGCAACATTTTTTTTTTCTTTGCAGACTGGTTCTTGCCTTTGTCATCATCAAACTCTGACCCATACTGAAAAAAACTTGGATGAAAAGTGTATGCTTGTGGGTGTCTTAACATCTGGAGTGAAGCACATAATAAAACATAATTCCAAAAGGCAAAGAATAGATATTGTCTTTTGTCCACGAGGTACCAAATTACACAGAGATCTTTCATGAAACCCAAAGTGACCATATTACATGCTTACAAAAGCTGTAGAAGCCTGATACTTCAGAGATACCAACTATGCATGGACAATTCATCTGTGAAAAGACAGTAATTCTAGCATAGCCCAGATGCATTGATTTCACTATGAATGCACAGAATGATTACCACGTCGGTGTGGTCAGAGTTTGTAAATATGATATAGAATTGGTCTGTACACACACTAAACTGTCTAGGATTTCTGGGAACTGCTCTTTCACAGGGTAAAAGAGAGGAAGGAGAGGGAAACAAATATTTCTTTAAATAAGTCCATGTATCTATTTACCTACAGTAAGTTCTGTGAGGAATTCACTAATCATATGCAGATTTTGAAGTCTGAGGTAGTACCCCAGGGTACTTTTACAGCTGTTAGTGAAAATAGGCACCACTAAAGTACAAAATGTATTGTCTTAAAGCAGACATCTAAAATACACTGCTTGAATTGAACTGGAAAAAAAACCAAACCAAGCCAACAAACAACCTCCTCCCCAGTAAAACAACAACAAGAAATGCCAAAGCACAATTCAAAATTACTCCTGACTGGAATAAAAAAAAAAAAAAGGCACCTATCCATCAGACAGACATGCCCATATTGAAATGTCTACAGCTAGATAAGAAGAATCCAACTGAAATTGTGTACTGATTGTTCTTAGCCTTCAAAGCCTTAGTGCCTTACAGGTTTTGGACAGTCATGCACTGTCTTTTGCCTAAAATGATAAATGTTCATGTTTATACTCCTTTTAATTAGCAAACATGCTGGGTAATTTTCCATAGTCATTATCTGTACACAATCAGTCATCACTCTAAGGTAACATGGAGCACAGGTATCACATACCAGGAACATACATACTTCTTTCCTTTTTCTTTTGAGGAACAGCAATAAATAGGGGAGCAAGCATAACAATAGATTTTGTTATGCTTTTGTTAACACTTTAGCATTTTGTATTCTGTAACATTATTTCAAATCTCTTAATTACTTTCATCAGGCATGTATTTTGTACATTATTAGAACACTTTGTTTTGATTTGCTTCAATATAAATCACATTTCTTATTCTTATAAAATATCTGGTATTTTCCTACTCTAGTATGTTAGACAAAAAGCTATTTTTGATTTTTCTGAAGAAGTCAATTTGCCTGTTGCTAAAGTTAACAAGATAATCAATCCAGAAGTCTCACAGGAGAATTTTAGAACTGAGCATCAAGCTTGTCACTGTAAAACTAGAGGTCAAGTTTTACCCTGAACTACAGGCAACCACATTTTCATCAGAGAGCTTACACTCGTGCACTCAGCAGCAGGGACTGTAAGAACACTTGACTTTTTAAAGGTCACAGTTTAAATCCAACAATGAATTTCAGATTTTGTGACACTTGATACTGCAGTGCCAGAGAGTTAAGCACCAAGATTCATCACCTTGACTTTCTAATTCCTTCTGCTGAAAGTAGATATAGAGGTTCAAGGTGGGTGTGATGCAGCTAATTTAGTGGTTTAGGTAAGTGGTGCCTACTTCTAACACACCTGATCAGCTTTCTTCTGACTCACAAAGCAAAGCTGGTGAAAAAGGAAGAGTATGAGCAACATTCACGTTGCTGTGAAAAATACATGAAGTACAACCAGCTCTACTCTACTTGTTTAGTGGCTTTTCTGAGGGGAAGAGGAGGAGCAGGCATTGTTCTCTTCTCTCTGGTGACCAGAGACAGGACCCAAGGGAATGGCCTGAAGTTGTGTCAGGGGAGGTTTAGATTGGATATTAGAAAAAGGATTTTTCACCCAGAGGGTGGTTGGGCACTGGAACAGGCTCCCCAGGAAAGTGGTCACAGCACCGAGCCTGACAGAGTTCAGGAAGTGTTTGGACAATGCTCTCAGGCACATGGTGTGACTCTTGGGGATGGTGCTGTGCAGGGCCAGGAGATGGACTTCAGTAATCTTTGTGCGTACCTTCCAACTCAGGATATTCCATAATTCTATGAGTATTCTATTGTATCATTTCTTTTTGTTGTTGTTGTTTTTTGGCAATACTATTGTATTTTGAAAGGCAGAACAAAGGGAAGGAATTTGGAAAAGTTTAATATAATTTGAAAATTTTAATCATTTCAATCAGTCTCCTGAATTCAGGGGGATAAATTCCATTTCACATACCTGATTCTAATGGGAGATGAAAACTTCTCTGTGTGACCTGTAAATGTTATCACAAACAGTAACAGCATTTGACAAATGGTTTAATCACCACAGTGTAGATCAACACATTTTTCTTCGCTGTAATAAAGTGTCTCTTCTTAGAAAGCATATGGATTTATATTTTTCCAAATTTATATAAAATCTCATATACGTGCTAACCTTGTTTTACTCTAAAAAAGCTGAAATGTTTCACAAGACAAATATCCATCGTTTCCTAACATGTCACACATTATTTTCAAGGGTTTAGTCATTTACAGTTTCGTGTGTCTTTTGGGAGAGCTGTCATGTTTACACACAAGTTTAGCCTCCCTTCCATCAAAAAGAGACACGGGAGAATCAATATCAAAAGCCAGATATTTTTGCAAAAAGTCTTATATAAAACCTAATAACAGATTTTCTCAGGTGGCAATAGGTACAGGAGCTGTATACACATCTCAGAGAGCACCCATGCCAAATTATGGACATCCCCATGGCACATTAATGTATGTTACATGGAAAAGGAAAACACTCTTTCTGGAAATGGTAATTTCAATAATTAAAACATGAATTCTGCTGGGACTTCTCACATTTGTTATGTCAATCCTCAGGCCATTTAGCAACAGCTGGGGAAACTGCCAATACACCATTATTGGAACTGAGCGCTGATGCAGCCTTCCATGTGAGGTTGCTCCAGCCCTTTGATCATCCTCATGGCCCTTCTCTGGACCTGCTCTGCTATGTGCAGGTCCCTCTTGCTGGAGGCCCCAGAACTGGACACAGTGTTCCAGGTGGGGTCTCATATATGGGCAGAGTAGAAAGGGACAATCACCTCCCTCAATCTGCTGGTTGTCTTGCTTTTGATGCAGCCCAGGATACGGTTTGCTTTCTGGGCTTCAGTGAATTTTCAGAAAATAAATTACATTAAATTATTTCCTTGAATCACTCAGTGATTTGGCTCAGAAGGGATCTTGTTTCAACCCCTCTGCAATGGGCAGGGATACCTTCCTTCAGACCAGGTGGCTCAAAGCCCCATCCAGCCTGGTCATTGCTAATTTATTTTCAAAAATCTGAAAATAATATGCTATAATGTGGTTTTTGTTGGTTTTGTGTCTTTTTTTTTTTTTTAATCCCAGAATTATTAAATGAAAAAATATCTATTTTTTTGTCATCAAACTTTCTACTAAAACTGACAGCAACATTCTTGTCTTATTTTGCTTATGAAATTATAATTATCAGATATAATTTTATGGACTAACGTTCTTGAGCTCCATCCATTAGTACTTCCTCTTTTGTTTCTTTTTATTTGACTCAAACTCTAATATATTTGATATACCAGCATTATCCAATGTTACCTGCTCTCAAGATGCCTTACTTCAGTATTAAACTTTCTTTTTGTTGTGTAGTCCCATTGAGTGATAGCACAGACTATAGCTACATTTCTCCAATAATACAATGTAAGTGACATCTCTTTGTAAATCACACTTTGCATTTCAAGCAATTTCCTCATATTTCAAAGTCCTCTGCAGTTTATGCATACTGGGAACTTCCCTATCTATTTGTGTTTATTCATGAAATAAGTAGGATTTCACTTAAAACCCAATGTGACCTGTGCAAATTCCACCTGAATCAGTTTCATAAAATTTTGTCTTTCCTTGAAGGATATCTTTTGCACTGGAAAATAATAATATTAATAAATAATAATGAAAATATGTTTGCCACACAATTTATTTTACAAAACACAACTCACAAAATGCGATTTTTTAAAAAGATGTCTATAGGTTGTATTAATATGGTTTGCATATATATGAGATAGGCTCTTTCTTACCAAAACCGGAACATTTAAACTTTTAGAAAAGCACAAACATATATATAAATACATATGTACAGAGAGTACAGGAACATATGAAAAGAGTATGAATAATATATTTTGTCTTTTTTCTTTAAAGTACAATGATACAAAAGGGAATGTATAAACATAATAGCAACTGATTTTACATAGTTGCTTCCTGAATAAATTTAAGCCCATTTTTCATAGTCTTCCAGTTAGTCAAGAAACTAAAAGTCAAGTAAGTTTAATAAAAATTATAGTAGGGAATATTTCACGTAGCATTTAACTAGAACTAAAAACATCATTAAATAGAAGAAGAAATCACAGAATTATGTATGTTTCACAAAATCATCCATAGAAGTAGCAATATTTTTAGGAAATGTCTAGAACTATTAAATGACCTTCACTAGATTTGAGGTTTTAAACTCACCTCATGGCAAGACATTTGCCTTGGTACAATTACATTATGAAATATATCTGGATTGTCTTCACTTTCTTTACTTTTCATTATTCTCTTGCACAGAACCTCTAGCTTTCATTATGTGGATTCCAGATAAAATCCAAGGTCAAATTTACATTACAAGAGCTTTACTGAAAGGTTATGTAGCTATGTGGTATTTTGCCACCTATCTTCTGAATCTGTTTGAAATCCAAAAGGAGTTGTGAAGTATGGCAAAGAGATAAGATGTATTTCAGGCATTTTTTTTTCAAATTTGAATGTAAATAGAAATTCAAAAGAAAAATATCCACACGGAAGGCAGGATATCAAAAAAAACAGTTTACTACTTAATCTCTTAGTCTTGCAGAGATTTCATTCAGCATAATATATGACTTGCAAAAGCTTTTTAAATTTCAGTAATCCAAGCATTTGGGTTTATAAAATTAGTTCAACATGCAAGACTATTCTTAGGGTTCTATCCTTCCAAATTTTCCTTTTGCTATCAAATGGCTTGACACTAACTAGGAAATTCATTAATCTAATTTTTACATTTGGAGCTATTAAGTGATGCAGATATTTGTGCTGTTTTCATGTTTGAAAACTACAAGTCTCCCACAAACACCCCTCAGGAATTCATATATAGTGTTTTTGAATGCCTACACATCACTTAGAAGAAATCGACTAGTTAAGAAAATAATTTACAAGAAATCAGTTATTGGGTTAATGCTGGTTTATTGATATTCCTTCACAATCAGATTGGTTATTAGTCTTCTTCTACTTAGTTCAGAACTATTAGTTCAGTATTTAGAAGCAACCATATGAGAAATAAATAGGAAAGAAACAGCAGTTTTTGACAATATCCTCCTATGTAAATGTAGTGGAATGCTTTCTAGGCTTACAAAACTGAAAAATACTGACATAGAGCATCAAAGGAAAGGTTCAAAGTGTTTGACTTTCAGAATTAATTTTCAGTCCTTTGACTTTCAATCAGGTTAAACACATTGATCTTACAGTTTTTATTTAAAATATTCATATTAATTTCTATCCATTTTTCCTTCATTTTAATATCTGTTATCTGTTGGAGATTGAATGAGAAAAGAACAGTGGTATGCCATCTCTTTTTACTACAAACTGAAAAACTAATGTATCTGACAATGATGCTAAATACTAACTTGCAGACTTACTAGCAAGGATTTCTGGCAATGCTTGACTGAGCAATGGTTTTACAATTCATTATTAACAAATATTATGCACACTAGAAATGAGCTTTCATTATCAAAGTAATTTTTCAGTGTGTTAACAGCAGTCAGAAAGACAAGGTTGCATCTCAACCAGACTTGTGTGACCTCTTGCAAATCAAGTCACTTCTCCACGACACATATCATTAGTAAAAAAGGGATAATAACAACTCCCTTCCTTTCACAACTGCTGCATATTGTATTGGATTCTTGTTTGGTGTTTTCACTGCTGCAAAATTCATTCTCCTCTCCTCTCCTCTCCTCTCCTCTCC
>VXAZ01005852.1:107232-168635 GCA_013399875.1 Gymnorhina tibicen
AAAGAAAAGAAAAGAAAAGAAAAGAAAAGAAAAGAAAAGAAAAGAAAAGAAAAGAAAAGAAAAGAAAAGAAAAGAAAAGAAAAGAAAAGAAAAGAGAAAAGGAAGACCAATAAATCAAACATGTCAATGAAGTAAAAGTTTCTGAAACCACTCACTGGAGAAATATAATCTTATGTGGTTAACTGAAACTCATTTTGTAGAAAGGGATGACAATAGATGCAAAATTTTACAAGCAAGTTTCAGTAATAGCAGAAGAAATGTTCCACTGGTCACAAAAAATGGGTATTCTTTTATTGGTAAATTGCACTACTGTGGGTTTTTTTTTCAGAAGGTATAGTGACGAATTGCTACCGTACTGCTGTACAAATATTTTTTCAATCAATGTAGCAGGTTGAAATAAGTTCACAGAATTAGAAAAGGGTATCCGTACCTCATTGTGATGTTTATGGTATTTGTGCAGTGCTTGCTGCTTTATTAATGGAAGTTAATGACAGCTCTGCAGATAACTCAAATGGGATACATTTCTCAATCCATTTCCAGGAGAATCTCGCTGGTTATACTATAGAATATTTTTGATTGCTATGCATTGTTAGTATTAGATTACATTCACTTCATTGTATGTTATTTACAGGCTTTCTACTCATATCAGAAACAGAAGCACAGAAGAGTTTATGTCAGGACTTAATTCAAATGTATTCTGACTCCCTTCTGTTTCCACAGTGTTTAGATGATTGAGTTAAAATCAGCTGGCATCTCACCAAATTAATCCCTTCAATTTCCCTATAACAGTATGAAATTTTGTAACTCTTACAGTCAGGCAATCAGCCTCACTGCCCCAATAACACTGAAGTCATTGGAGTCCCTTCTAGGGCTTTTAATGGTCAAAGGAGCATCATTTTCCAGATCTTCCGTATGTATTTCCAGCAGAATGAGGACCAAAGAAGATTTGTCTCTCAGTCCCACAGAATGAAACTCATATCAAGAAACAGGAAAGAGCTAATGTGCAGTCAAAATAAGAATCCATTTGTTTTCTGTGTAAGACAATGTGTTTAAGAAATAGGTGGAATTACATTTTTACTGTTTCTTCTTGTTTCACCACCTGTGGTCTGAGGCTATATATTAGGAATGTGGCTGTAATATGTTTCTGATGTAGCAGATTTATACGCATACTTGACATTTCTCATAAAGTAATAAAAAATCCTCTAAATAACCTCTATTAAAATAAAAAGATGAATAAATGATTCCTGTCTTATTATATTACTTAGAGAATATGAAAAAAAAGAGAAAATAAACTCCTCAGGTGAATACTTTTTGCCTTCACTGTAGATTCTGATAAATACTGCATTAAAATATTACAGTAGACCTAAAATGAGTATCCTAATCATGGAACCTTAATGGTCTCAGTTCA
The DNA here is from genome assembly GCA_013399875.1 of Gymnorhina tibicen. Lineage (NCBI taxonomy): Eukaryota > Metazoa > Chordata > Aves > Passeriformes > Artamidae > Gymnorhina > Gymnorhina tibicen. The sequence continues at coordinate 108,641 of VXAZ01005852.1, forward strand.
TGCTATGTCAGACCTCCCTACTGTGATGAACAACTCTTATGCTGAAATAATAATCAGCACCATTTAAATGGTGCTAAATAAGTCCCCATACCAGTTATGTTGTTGCAGATGCAAAGGGAGTGTGTGGGATCTAAAAGTCCCCCCAAAAAAATCTTCATGAATATAATTTGTGTGAATCTCATGACTTCACTTTATTGATTTATAATGTAGCATTTAATCAACCTTTTTTAACCTGATTAATCCTGTTCCTCTCAGAGGAATCCATCCCTTGCCGGAATATATACTAAAATCTCCTCAATACCTAGGTGTAGGCCTATCATTTAACAAAAAAACCCAAACAAAATAATATCCATCATAGCTTTCATTTTTCTTATCACTTGCAAATTTATCGTCCTGCCACTGAAACGCCACTAAATTTGTGGAATGGATTTAAACCCTGTAAATAAAATGTCCTTCATTGCAAAAGTTTTTGTATTCAAACTGAAATATTTCCCAGAGGCAAGAGGTCTCTAGTGAAAGTAATGTTGTTGACCCATTTTCTGAACCAAGCTTTAGTGACCATATAGCAAGTGAACCCAGCTGGTCAGCACTTCACTATATATATTTCCTTTCTACAGAAAACTATCTGAATGTGCAAAATTGTCTTTCCCTCCCTGCCTCTGAACTTTCTATGTTCCTCTTCTTAGCACTTCTCTTCTGTTTGCACAGATTATCTTGTCTCAAGGCAGGAGTGGTGTCTCTATTGCAGCAGCATTCTGCAAAATGTGAGAAAAAACCTTTTTGCTACCTGCCTCCAAGAGGGTGCAGCAAAATGTGACTGCTATGAAAAACTTGTTATATGGTTGTAATTAAGCCCCAGATGACCTTTCCAAGAAGACTGTGTTTGCCAGTGCCTTCTCAGGTGCAAAAGTCCTTCTCAGACTGAAACTCTACCTGCATGAGTATTACTCCGTGACTGGTTATCAGTGACCTAATTATAGCTCTCTGGGCTAATACAGACTTTTCAAATGGAGGGCTGAAGTCATTATTGTGTCTGTCATATATCTTCCCCTACCCACTCCCAGCTCCAGATTTAAAAACACAATATCTTGGGATTTCAAAGAAACTGAACTACAGTTTCAAAGTACTGCATTGTCTCCTTTACTGTAGTGAGACTCAGATGCCTGAGCAGATTCCAAGACCTTAAAGATACAGATCCTAAAACAATATACAACGTTTGCTACTGTCTACAGAAGGGACTGCAGCTAAGTTTGAAATATAATAGACCGTACACAATTCAGAAATGCTAAGCCCTCTCAGTTTCAAATGAGAACAGAATTTGTGGCTGCTGTGTACTCCAGACTTTGCTTTCTTATATTAAGCCTCAAGGAAAAAAAAAACATCTCATCCTTGCCTAACCTTTTACATCTAGGAGTGCATATAGCAATGTGAAGAGATTTATACAAAACAAGAAAAACAGTCTTGGAGTTCTCTGGTTTTAACTCTTATCTTGAGGTCTTCCTTGAGTGACAAGGGCAATGCATTAATGAGGAGGAAATGAAAATGAAAAAACTGAGGAAGTGAAGTGCTTGTTTTCCTTCACTAATAGAATTGGCTATTAATAAGAGACAATTAGTAAACGAATGCTTACTACCTCCTTTCACAATCAGCAGCAAACATAAAAAAGGGAGAAACACTGAAGCTAATAATAGAATTGGATGCATAAATAACTGCATCATTCTAGATGAAATCACAGAAGCAAGAAAGAAAGACAGAACTTGTTCCAAGGCAGGTCTGTGCAATGAGATTATTAAGTGCAAAGACAGTGCAGAAGTTTCCTTTAGTGATTTGCTTTAGTGCACTTTGTATCAAGTGTAACTGTACAAAATGCAGACTTATATGCCTGAGCTAGTCATCCTAAACTTCATTTCAAGTTAATAGAGAAAAAAATATACACTTCCTGAATATAATTAATTTCATGTCAAAATGGGCATCTAAAGTAGATAAAACACATCCATAAGTGACTCTTTGTCTGTATTGAGCAACAGCTACAAAAGGACCACATAGTGACTAGTTCAGATAGAAATGTTTACAGTGTGAAAGTTTAAAAGTAGGTGATATGAATTCCTTCTCTAGGGTCTGGGTAAGTGATAGCCAGGTTTCAAAAGAAATGAGAAATATACCAATTTCCCATTATAGATATCATATAAATCTTTGTAGCTATCAAGTGCATATTAAAAACATGTGCAGGCTTCCCCAGAAACCATGACACCACATTAAAGATGGCACAAAAACAGTTATTGAGATGATAAGAAATGACAGACTTGAAGTTGTTTCTGTAACTTTATTTTGCAACTCTTTCGTGTGCATAGACATTCAATACTGGTTTATAAATAATTTTTTTTCATAGACTTCATGCTTCATGTAGAGTACAGAATGGATCTCGCAATGAGTACTAGGGTTATTTATTGCAGAGGAAAATACAGAAATAATCTCAATGTAAACATTATCCATTCTTTTACCAAATTTCATATCAAAAAGCAGGGAAAAAGAAGTGATTTCCAAAAACTCTTATAATCTGGTTTGGAGTGAAAATAAAACTGTCTTTTTCTGTAAGTATAAGATATTCAGAGAAATCAGTTGAAAAATTTTGTCCCGAATGTTTTTAAATTTCACAAAATTATAATGTATGAAAAATTGGTCTTGAAATTAGAGTAAGAGACTACATTTAACTAAGCTGATCTCTTCTTCTAGCAAGCCAAATTGAATGGTACTCAAAAAATGGGGAACAGGTAGCAATAGGCAAAAGTATGGAATGAGCAGCAGCAGCAGCTAGTCCCTATGCCCAAAGCTGCAAATCTCACTACAGCTGCAGTATCTCTCCAAATAATTCTCTTAATAAAATCCCTCCTCCTAGGACCACCAGAATTTTCCTCTTATTTATCATCCAATACAATGGTTCTTATGAAACATTACTTTAATATCCAGTATTAGGGTTTCTTACAGAGAGTTGTCCAGTGAAAAACAATCAAATATACTCTCTCTAGGAATCCTGAGGCTCACTTGAAGGATCAGTGTAATTAGCTTTTACTGCTGAAAAATGGATTCTGGATGATCTGCCAAGTTCTGCCTCATACATCTTAATAATACTCATTTGACCAGAAAATATTTCAGCTCTGATGATAGTATATTTTTTCTCTAGTCTTCAAGGAAGATCTAAGTTTCAAACAGATGGTGTGATAAAATCCCAGTCATCATCATGGCTGCAAGCAGCAAATTATGACTAGGCACCTCCAAATAGGAGAGGTATTCTGCAAATCAATATACTGATGTAGTTGTAATATGTGTCAAAACATGAAATTGCCAAAGAGAGGCAGAAGAGCCAAACAGGACAGAATTACTTCTGAATCAAATCCATGAAGAACCATGAAACATAAATGATCCTGTTTGCTGAAACTGTTCTGCTTATGTGTGTGTACCTTTTCAAAGTAAAGAAATAACTATCTAGTATTCTGAGGACTTTCAGTGATTCAGCAATGACAAAATCTTAGAGAAGAACAGGAAAAAAACCACCACTGTCCATAAACCTAAGTCAAGGAATGAAAAAATACCAATCAGTTTCCCTGAAATCACTAGAAATATCTCTTGTATGAAAAGCAGCTTATTATTTTCTTCAAAAATAAATAAATATTTTTTTAATATCTTGACAGAGCTCAGGAAGAAAAACAGCTCTGAAAATAAACAGTGCATCTGGAGGGTCATGGCCTCAGGCATGACTTCTCTGTTTTGTTTCCACACAGTCGTAAATTAATATTAATTCTTTATGACTTATTATAGTTGTTTTTTTCTCTGAAACAGTATTGACTGACTTGTTTTTTCTTCAAACTGCATTTTTCTCTGCATTGCTTTGTACACTTTTACAAATGTGCCTTCATGACAGCCTTAGGCTAGGGTGACACATAGGGATCAAACTGGAGACCTCCTGTGTTAAAACCTTGAAGTGAAAATCCATGACTTTGCAGTTGAGAACTTTAAGAACCCATTCTCTGTGGATCAGTGGAGAGAGGGTCCTATAATACCTATTTTCTACTTTTATTTTTATAACTCAAATGCGTTTTCTGTAAAGTTTCTAGAAGATGCATTTTCTTGAACAGTTTATTAATAACAATAGAAATTTAAAAGATCCTGTCAGTCTAAAAAAATTGCTCTCTTGACAGCAATATTTAGGTCTCAAACTAAATTTAAATTCTTCATTTAAAAATGTATTAGAACAATGTTAAACTTTTGATATTACAGGAAGGGTAGTGTACATTCCAGATAAAAGCTACTTTTCAGAATGTGAAATTTAGTTTGTCTGCAGTAACTGCTTATAAACTCATTGAATATATATATTAAAGGTTAAAGAGAAGCCTTCCAGCACTGCACCTTATTTGGTTTGTATCATGATATGAAACTCTCTATGCTGGTCTCCCTTGCCTTCCCAAGTGCCCTTACAAAATAAATGTGATGCTTTGGAACTTGAGGGTCAGGCAAATGACAGTGGAGATGCAGGTCTGTCTGGGGAGTTGACCAGAACAAGTCAGTCAGCCAGACGGATCACAACTACAGGTGTTAAGAAAGAAAGGAGAGTGACCGTAGTAGGCAACTCTATTATGAGGGGAACCAAGGGTTCTGTATGCCAACTGGACCTGTCCCACAGGGAAATCTTCCGCTTCCCTGAGGCCCAGGTAAGAAAGTCCCTGGACAAATTTCAGCTCTCTGACTACTCACTGCTGGTTGTCTAGGTTGGCAACAAGGAGGACACAAGTCCTAGGGGAATCAAAAAGGACTTCAAGACACTGGGGAGACTGGTTCAAGGGAGCACAGGTGATGTTTTCCTTGATTCCTTTGGTAGCAGGGAAAAATGCCAAGAGGAACCATGTAATCAACATGTGGTTAAAGGCTGGTGTCATCGGTGGAATTTTGGCTTTTTCGATCACGGGGTGGATTATATGGCTCCAGGTCTGCTGGAGAAAGATGGGGTTCACCTGTTTAAAAGGAGGATTCTAGCCCATAAGTGTGATCACAGAGCACAACAGGACAACCAAGGAATCAGGCCCAGCCAGTAAGGGTTTAGGAAAGGCAGGTCCTACCTGACCAGCCTAATCTCCTTTTTTGACCAAGAGACACGCCATGTGGACCAGGGAAAGACTGTGGAAACTGTCTACCTGGACTGTCAAAGCAAAGCCTTCGATACTGTCTTTCACTACATTCTCCTGGAGAAGCTGGCAGCCCACTGCTTTGACACGTGCTCTTTGCTGGGTTAAAAACTGGCTGGATGGCTGTGCCCAGAGAGTGATGGAGAATGGTGCCACATCCCATGGGTGGCTGCTCATGAGTGCTGTTCCCCAGGGCTCAGGCCTAGTCCTGTTTAAAATCTTTGTTGATCATCTGGACAAGGGGATTGAGTGCCACCTCTGTAAGTTTGCAAATGACACTAAGTTGGGTATGAGTGTTGATCTGCTGGAGGGTAGGAAGGATCTGCAGAGGGATCTGGACAGGCTGGATCAATGGGCCAAGGCCAACAGTACGATGCTCAACAAAGCCAGTGTCCTACACTATGATCACAACAATCTCATGCAGCACTATAAGACGGGAGCAGAATGGCTAGAAGGTTTTTCAGCAGAAAAGGACCTGGGGGTGCTGGTTGACAGTGGTGGAACGTGATCCAGCGTGTGCCCAGGTGGCCAAGGAGACCAATGGCATCCTGGCTTGTATCAGCAACAGTGTTGCCAGCAAGACCAAGGCAGTGATTGTTCTCCCCTAATCAGCACTGGTGAGGCTGCACCTTAAGTCCTGTGCTCAGTTCTGGGCCCCTCACTACAAGAAAGACATTGAGGTGCTGGAACATGTCCAGAGAAGGGACACGAAGCTGCTGAAGGGTCTAGAGAGTGAGTCCTGTGAGGGAACGTGGGCTGTTTAGCCTGGAGAAAATGAGGCTCAGGGGTGACCTTATCGCTCTCTGCCCAAAAGGAGGTTGTACTGAGACGGGGGCCAGCCTCTTCTATCAGGAAACAACTGACAGGATGAGAGGACATAGCCTCAAGCTGCACCATTTCTTCATGGACAGGATTCTTAAATGTTGGAATGGACTGCCCAGGGAGGTGGTAGAGCGATCATTCTTGAATGTGTTTAAGAAATGACTGGATGTGCACTTAATGTTCTGGTTTAGTTGCCAAGTTAGTGATTGGTCAAAGGCTGAACCCTGGGATCTTAGAGGTCTTTTGCAACCAAAATGATTCTGTGATCCTGTGCTTGTACAATATGAAATCACAGAGATTTTTGACTTTGCTTTGGGTCAAGGATGGGTGTTTGATGACACAAAGCCTGTTTTGTTGGAAGAATGTTTAAGGCCTGGCACAACCTTATAGAATTCTTAAGGTTGGAAAATACCTATTAAGTATTCAAGTACAACTATCAAATCCGTACCAACCCTACCTGCAGATAAAGGTCTCTTCTGAACTAGCTCTGGGTATTACCTCAAAGTGGTGATACACAGTAGCTAATGCCATGACATCAAGAGTAGTAAGCAATGCAGATGATCACCAGTTCAATGCTGAACTTGCCTGCTGCCTCCGTTTACTCTTTCATTTTGCTGGGGTTTTTTGTTTTTCTTTTCCTTTTTCTTTTAAACGTGGAACCACAGTACAACACTGCTGGGACAGGAATATGCAGATACAGTCATCTGATCCCAGGAGCTGTATGGCGGCATCCACACCCCACTGGGTTTAGACTGCATGGTCTGCCTTTCAGCCCGGCAATTTAGCCTGAGCGTACAGCAAAAACTCAGCTGTGTCAGAACTCTCTTTGAGTCCTGGCTTGGGGATATCTTTACAGGCCTTGCAAGTATTATGTACTCATGCTTTCAGATTTTCTACTCTGGCAAAGGACCAGATGTGTACATTCTGGAATGTACTTGCCTAGATTGGTTTTCACGCCTATAATTTCTTTGCTTTGGTTTCTCATTCAACAAAAAGTTTTCTCATAAAAGTTATTCCCATCTGTATTGAGGGAAAAAGATATCTCATCCAATCTTATTTCAATTTTACATAGAAGTATGACCTTATCTGTAATAATCTCATAACATAGCTTGCATACATTATATTATTCTTCTTTTGAGGTATATAAAAATGAAGAGATGCATTTTTGAAATGGCTTGTTATAACTGTCAATTGTTTATGTAACTAATTAATCACTTATGTCTCTTGTGTACTGCTGTACTATTCTAGCAATATTTTCAAGAAAAAACCCTCCACTCTGCTGATATGCCATACTTCAACACACATGGATATTTATTATACAATAAAAATTCCTTTGAAACAGAGAATTTCCAGTGCTGTTTCTGTGGCTGGAGGAAATCAAAGGGGAAAACTATACAAGATGAAGAATCAAAGACAACTGCTTTATGTAAGGTCTAAAGGAAAAAAGTAACTTACAACAGTTTACAACTCGTCACTAACACTGTAAAGCATATAAATGTTGAAGGTTATTGTATTCTATCATGGCAGATAAGAGATCAAAGAGGCAGAAAGAAGGATACGTAGACAGACAATGTGCAAACACTGCAAACAGAAGGTAATGTAATTAAACCAATCTCTATTAGCCATTGGTACTTTCTAACTGTCACGTTTTGACAATGTTTACACATATGCTCGCATAATCACATACATATACAGAATCCTTTCATCAGGTCTAACAAGAAGTAACAAAACAAAGACTAAATACCACTTACAGTTGCTCTGGGAATAATTATGGTAATCTACTAGACCTCTTGAGAGAGAATAGTCAGCACCTGTGGAGTAAAAAGGTGACAGCAGAAGGAGGTGACCAGCAGTTAACCTCTGTGGAACAAAGAGTGCCCTTAACAATTTCCATTACACTTACCACAGTGTAATGGGAAAGGTCAGATGAGTCTTTTAAGGGATGCTGAATAAAAAATCCTCTTGTCTTCCTGCTACATCCATGGTGTCATAAAGAATTTTATGTTTCTTACAATCCTTGCTGCTCTCATATAATTAGGTTATAACAGCAGAAACACTACTACTTTTATCTATGTCTGTAAAGAAAATTACCAATATATTTGACAGCAGTATCCTCAACACTCCAGGAAAGGTAGCAGAAAAAGGCAATGGTGTTTGAAGCCAAAGAAGTCCAAAAGGCAAAAAAAGTCTTTGGCCCTGCCAGCTCTTGCTGCTACCTCTCCTGTCAGACGGCTGAAGTGGCAGATGTGTGTTCCTGAAGTTATTCCCTCTCTTTCTCATCCACTATTATCCACCTTTTTCTCCTTGACTAGCTCTCAGCCTTGCTTCCCCAGCAGCCCCCTCCAGGCCTCTAAGAGAACTAGAAATGAGCCTGCCCTTCTACAGCACTCTGGGCTCTTCACTGTCCAGATCCACATCTTGTCCTTCTGCTGGAGAAGAGCCAGAGAAAGAGAAAAGCAAAGCCACCCTGTGTGACTTCTTGTTCTGAGTAACTGATGCCTTTTACAGACAAATTTAAAGTTAAGAAGAGAGAGGGAAAGAGCTGGGAAGGGCAGTGTATATGGGAAGTATTTTAATAAAGACTCCTTCTTAAAAAAAACCCAAATTATTTTTCAAAAACCTCTATTTTCTGCCTCTATTATGACATAATAATATAGGTGCCTATTTCTTCATTCATTATTTTAATTTTTTACAAGCTAGACATTTAAAAAGAAAATTCTTCCTTCAAAACTTTTGTGAGGCTACACTGTAAGTAAATAATTTACCTATACCTCAGAAAATAAGTAATATCTGGGAAAACAACAAAGGCTTCTGAGATTTGGAAGCTGAATTAATGTCTGTCCCATTAGTGATTGTCACACATGTTCACTGGATTGAGAAAGGGTGAAGCTATATCATCTGTGGCTTATGCAGCCAAACACAACTTTACAGCTGAACGTTGCTTAAGTAGTTAAACACAGTGCTATCAGCAAACTCACCCTTCCTGGTTACTTTTACTTAAAAAAAAACCCCAAAAAATGTTACTTGTTTGTGTTTCTTACTAATTTACAAGTAAACTTATTCTGCCCCGTTTAAGGTAAGATATCTCTAAGAATGAGAAGGTAAAAACATTTGTCTATCGACTTCGGTTCAGTCCTCTATAATTAAGCACTGAATTGTTCTGCCAGTGGAGGAATACATAACAGGTCAAAAAATAACTGTAATGGCTGGAACTGTTTTCAATATAGCATGTGTGGCAGACAGCAGCCACTTAGAAAAAAAACTAGTCTAGCCTTCATAATACAATAATTCATAATTTTTTCTCATTAAAAATAATCTAACATATGCATTTATTGAGTATATACAGATCAAGTGCATGAACAAATAGACCCTGGTACATATGTAACTGAGGTTAAAATTTAAGGTTTTTGTTAAACACAGAGCCAAGAATTTTTCAATTGGTTCTTAATATTGGGCTTCTAGGCTTCCATTAAGGCACTTAATTGGGGCAGCTAATTGACATTCTAAAGACCCAAACTGCTACAACCTCAATGAATGAGAAATTCTAGGTTGTCAGTGGTCTCAAAAATGTGTGTACATCTATTTTTCTGTTTACTTTCAAACTGAGATTTAAGTTAGGCGCGTATATTTGACTGAAGGGCTTAATCTACCTTGCCAGAATAATTAATTGTTTTGTATAAATATGTACTCTAATATGCATGGGAGAGAAAAAAAAACCACCATAAAAATGAAGAAAAATAAATCTGATTATAGGAATAATAATTACTTAGGAGTAGTATTATTAGAATGCAACACAGGACTCCAAATGATCAAATGAAAGAGCGACTGGAAATTGCATGCATTACACAGTTTATTTTGAGTAAATACCGACAAAATCTGTGTAGAATGAACAGATACTGCACTGTTCTGCACAGTACTTGCACTGTACTGAATCATCATCTCTTCTGCATGGGACATATTTCCCGTTTAAAAAATCAGCATAAATAGATTCATAGGGTCACAGAGTAGGTTTGAGTTGGATGGGACTTTAAAGATCATCTAGATGCCACCATGGACAGAGATACCACCAACTAGATCAGGTTGCCCAGAGCCCCACCCAGCCTGGCCTTGAACACTTCCAGAGATGGGGCAGTCACAGCTTCTCTGGGCAACCTGTTCCAGTGTCTCACCACCCTCATAGTAGAGAATTTCTTCCCAACATCTAAATCTCTCCTCTTTTAGCTTGTTCTATCACTATCTGTCCATGTGAAAAGTTACTCTCCATTTTTTTCATAAGCTCCCTTTAAGTACTGGAAAGCTGCGATTCTGTTCTCCAGGCCGAACAACCCCAGGTCTCTCAGCTTGTCTCCAGAGTGGAGTTGCTTCAGCCCTCAGTTCAGCTTTCTGGCACTTCTCTGGACTTGCTCCAACGCATCCACATCTTTCCTTTGCTGAAGACCCCAGAGCTGGATGTAGCACTGCAGGTGGGGTCTCACAAGAGCAGAGCAGACAGGCAGAATCACCTCCCTCGACCTGCTGGCCATGCCTTTAAACACATTAAAAGGCTAAAACACATTTTATAGATTTTTAAGAAGAATTTGGGGGAACTAATTTGTTGTGATAATTCCCCAGTGAACTAGATACATTGGTTGCCAGCTGTATGTTTTCCAGGGGGAACTATAACAGCTTAGATAAGCAGTATTGAGCTTGTCAGGACTTTAAGTCTGTTATCTCAGAAACTTTCAAGGTTAGAAATAAGTGTATCTTTCACAATTATGAAAAAATGTGCTGCATTAGACTGCAGTAACTTTTACGGTCATTTTATTACCATACTTTCATATTTCATTTTGGGAGATATAGGAGAAAGAAGTGTTTAAACTGGGAAATATTAGTTTAGGGACAAGGACTGAAACTGCCTGGGCAGAATTTAGCATAGCTGTCACACCTGAATCAAAAGGATTTCCTTTACAGTCCATAGAGAGGTTCTCTCAAGATACACACCAGCTCACTGGTTTTAAATACATTCTTCAGGATGATATGAATCTTAGCAGGCATAGTGGAAGTAGAAAAATGGTAGAAATGGTAGAAAACCTATGGGGGAAAGAGTGACTTGATTACAACTACATAAACAACTCAGGAAAAAAATTATGAACTTTAAATATTTCTGCTGATTCTCCTTTTAACTTCCACAGGTCTCACTGTAACAACAGAAATCCAAGAAATTTCAGCCCTGTTTTTTCCCTGCAGAAAACCACAGAATATTAAAATAGGTACTTAAGTAATCCTGGTCTACATGCATACTGAGTTATACTACAACATTTGAGAATCCTTGGAAATTTTTTAGAAACTTTAGCTGTACATTTGTAACTTAAAAAAAAGGAGCACCTGTCAAACCAAAATAATTCCTTCTTTTCATTTAATGAGAGAAAATTATGACATACATATCAAAAGCTTAAGCTTACTATAATGTGAAATTCTTGTCAAGAACTTGTATATAATTTTATGCTACTTTTTTACAATTCTTGTTGTTTCTTAAATGGTTCTATTAAAAAAAACCCAAACACAAGATTCAAGTTTCTTGGTGTTTCTTCTGTGCAGTGTTACCTTAGTTTGGAGGAAGGGCAGGTATTTTTGGAGAATCATACTTCTTCCTGTCACTACAGCTAATGAGGCACAGGAAACCATTGACTGTTGCTTGATCATGCATACAGAACAAGCAACTGTTAGGAAGCACATTCTTCTTCTGAGATGAAGCCATCTGCAGCCAATGCCAGCAGGTTTTCCTAGAGGGCTGCAAGTGCACAATAAGAATACAGATTGTTTCTACTTTCCACATCCTTTTAGCAGAGCTTAAGCCAGTACAATTGGGAAAATCAAGATAAACACAGACAGATGTCTAATTTTCCTAGGTAGTCTTTCCATGTACTGTGTATGCATTCTTTTGAACATCTAAGATATTGTTTAAAAAACCCAACAACCCAGAAATTAAACTGGAAGACTTTATCAAATCCTGTACATCAGGAAAAAGCAATCATGAGAGGCAAGATTCACATCTGCCAACACTTGATTTTAATTATTTGTTTGATAGGTATTTCTAGACAAACAGACTCAGTCACTACCAGATGTAGCACGTCTGTGTTAATAATCTGTGATAATTGACTCTTCCTTTTGCCAATTACCACACATCCAAACAGAGAGTCTTTCCTTCACTCCCTGTCTTTAAATTCACTACAAGGTTAGAGAATTATAAACTGAAAGATTGGGAAGGATAAGGAATGTCATTAAAATGTGATTGCAGTCAAGATTAGGTGTCAGTATTTATCTTTTGTGAGAAAGCAGAAACAAACAACCTGAGAACTTTCTTGTCTTTAAACTGCACTGTTGGCTGTTCCTTTAAAATATCTCTCCTTTTGATATGTTAGAAACACCCCAACGTTTGTAAAAACAAATTAAAACCAAACCATGCAACTTGGTTGAATGCAGGAATTACGCGATTGAAAAGCATATAAGTATTTACTCAAAAATTGAGATGAGAGGAAAACCAGAGCAATTTATTCATGCATTCTGTGAATGTTTAACATTCATTTTATTGAGGATAATATTTTGGCTATTATTTTCTGATATTGGTAATTAGCATGTAATACTGATTTATAAATCTGGCTGTAATTATACCATTCTAGCTAAAGAAATTGAATTTGCAAAGGCTAACTAGCACAAAGCCTCAATTATCAGCTGATTATAATCATTCGGCAGTGTGACACGTGAGTTGTCATAAGCCCAGTTGTTGTGAGGAAAATAAATGCAGCAAAAAATACCAAGCAGAAATTATTTCAGTCAGTGCAGGAAAAAAATTAATCTTTCTTCTGGAAGTTCAATAAACTAAATGCAAATGCTTTAAGATAAACAGAATTTATGAGGTAAGATATTTTTATAATAAAAGATGCACTTTTCAACATTCCTGGCTATTTCTGCCCCCTAATTTAGATGGAAGAAAACCAGTTTTATTTGGTAAATGAATAGTAAAACATTCCATTTTCATCACAACAGAGGTACATCTACTATCAATTTAACTGCTATGTAAATATTGTCACCTGAGCAGACATGTCTTATTTTAGAAAGGTGGTGTGATTACAGAGGTGTGTTGGAACAGAGATACTTTTGACTCCCAGCTCTACTCAGTTTTTGTACTAGAACTCAACCACCTAATTTTAGACACTTAATTGAAATACCCCAGTTAGCAACACAGTCTCTTCAGGATTCTTCTAGTGGTCAGTGAAAGGTGATTTCAGACCTTTGCAAGGTGAGTCAGGAGTTTATTGGGTCAAATTGCCCACTAGAGGTGCAAATCTTTGTCTTCATCAATTAGGGAGATTCTATTTTAAGATAGTAACTGCCTGATGGCTTTCTTTGACCATATGGCCAAGTCACTTAGGTCTTCTTCTACAGACAAAATCCCAGAGAAATGCTCTATACTCTGTCAGAGAGGCTGAGCAATCCTGTACAATTTGTGAAGGGGGTTAATCGAGAGTTGGTGTGCTAGTATGAAGTGTGCAGACAGCAAGACTGTATGGGGCACCCACCAGCAAGCAAGGCCCCAGAGTTAAATGAAAACAATACAGAGAGCAAGATCAAGCACTGATAGGGAAGCTCCACTTCATCCCTCACATCTGTTTCCCTGTCTATCATGTTGAATTATTAATAATAAACTATTGACCACTGCAAAACCCGTGAACAGCATCTCAGACCTGGGTAGTTGTCTAAGAAAGAAGTAATGTGAAATGGACTGGGACACAGACCCTCCATACCAGAATTTTAAGAGCTTCTTTCAGGCTGAAATCCAAAGTTGTAAACTTTTTGTTTGATTAAGGCCTTCAGCCTTCTTTCAGCTTTCTGTTTGCAGCTGAGAAGATGTCCTGTTCATGTTCACTCAGGTGTGCAGAGGGAACCTGAGTCTTCCTCTTCCTGATGAAATGTTAACCATCACAACTACATTCTGTAATACCTGAATGTACATGTCAGCCAAAATTTAGACAACTTGTATTTTGGTAGGAATCAGAAATATAATTCCATTTTTTGTTGGAATATTTTTGTGCGACCCTTTTTTATATTAAACTGAATGTACTTCCAGCAGGAAAGTTTTGATATTCATTAATGCAAAACTCATTTTAGTCTTCTGTCTAGAATATTTTTGGAGTTGTAGATTTTTAATTTGGACCTCCCACAGTTGATACGAGTACTGTGAACCTATTCAGGTGTAAATTTATGTGGTCTGACCATATTTACTATGTTAGCTGAGTTACATTTATAACTTGGCTTTAGTGCTGAGCAGCTCAGCTTTGTCAGGATTTATGTATACATGCCTAGAAGCAGAAGCAAGAAATAATATACTTTACTAATATTTTAACCAGCCAACTCATAATACTATTTATACTAGTAGTTATTAGGATGCCCAGGGATCCTAGTAGGGATCATGTATGAGAAACATTTCTTAAAGGTATATGGTTTAAGGTTCAACAGTCTTTTGTAGGCAAGCTTGTCTCTGTGCTTCAGTCAGGTCTTTACTACAAGTCTTATTTCCACAGTGCTAACTTGGAGGTAATAAGTTCCATACAATGAAGTTGCATCTACCTGTTACAGCTTACAAAGCTGGTATTTTTAATATAAAATTACATTAAACATCAGTATATTTGTCCATACAATCTTTTGATAAAGTACTAGCCAGTATTATTTCTTTTATTTATAGAAAATGAAGTCAATAATGATGCTTCTCGTTTGAGAAGGGAGAATATGCAGCAATGTTTTCCAAAATGCTAGGCCTAGACTTGTCCAGGTCAGATGCAGACTGAGGCCATCCAGCTCCAGGCCCTTTCATCCTGGAAGTGTTTTTCACGTCCAGAAAACAAGGGCTTTGTAGGCAACAGAACATCCTACACGGAGCTGGGGTGTATCTGGGCTCAGAAGCACTGCTAATCTAATAACTGCCACTAATACTAACATTAGACCAGTTTTTATGGTATAAATAAGGAATTACAACAGTTTCTCTTAAAACCTGGCTAATTCCATTGAATGATTTTTCTCTATCACTTTTTAGGAGATGTAATTGTTGAAGGAAATTAAAATTTTTCTGGTAAAGAATGTATGTTCTCAAATGAATGATGAGCAAGATTATTTGTCAGAAGCTCTTATAATACTCTAACTGAAATAGTGAAAAAAGAAAATCATACTAAACCTTAATTTTGGCAAAATGCAATGTTTCTTTTATTCTTATAATGGAACTACTATGAGATAAAGCTGTGGTTCATGATGAACCACTGTCTATTCAATTTAAAAAATTTCCTACATCAAGCATGCCGCGGCCCGAGGTGCGGGAGTAAACAGCACACAATATGATGTGAAATCAAACTCCGATTTATTGTTTATACAAGCGTATATTTATACACAACACAGCTCTGTACACGCGCTGTGCTGTAAGCAGATAGGATAAAGCCTAAAACCACACGTCCTGCATGCACTCAAAACATTTCTTTGATTGGTTGGCTCACACCCAGCGATATCCTACTTTGTGGTCTACATCTGCAAGCTGCTTCTTCTCAACTGTGTGGGTGTCTGTGATTTCTTATCAGCATCCTCATTCCATCCTGTGGTCAAGGTCCGGGCAGGCCTGAGCCTCCTTTTACAAGTGCTCATAGTGTTTTAAAATGCTTAAGGCCCCAACACAAGCAGTACAAGCAAGTTTCCAATTTCAAAATGACCTTATATGATGTACTTTTATTTTTCATATGAAGTGTTTCATATGAAGAGTATTCTAGTTTTAAACTGTGTCTGTGTATTTGTTAAAATTGTGGACATATGCAATATACCAAATATGACAATAAATTTAATGTACAAAACTTTCTGTCTAAATGAGAATAAATGGAACCCCTGATAGTCGAGGAAACTCACACATTAAGAGTTCTGCAGATACACAAATTGTGTAAGTTATGAAAAACTATTTTCTATTAAGATCCAGCAAAAAATTCAATAGGAGCACAGCAAACATATCACTGAATGACAACCACTTTGTCTCTTACTGAGCAGTGGTATGCTCTGTGTTTCACAATCCTGATGGCATTAGAAAAGATATTAAATATCTTATTTTGTAAAAGAAACCAAATAAAAAAACAAGAAAAGCCAAAATAAGTTGCAAAACCACCTTTTTAAAGTGTAACTCTTGTCTACTCTGTCTTTTGATTGTTTATTTGCCTAGTCTCACCCAGCACCAAGGCATATCCTCTCTACTCCATATTTAATTTACTAAAAACAACAACATTAAACTTCTTTTGTCTTAGCACAAAGTTTGCTTATTTCTTTAGTCAGAAATTGCTTCCAGGTGCTGGATGTGGCAAAATAGCATTCTCACTGTCTCCTATAATAAAATTTGAATGACACTTGGTATAATACTGGTAGTAAAACGTATTTGGTGTGAATCAGATTAGATATTTCACTGTCATATAAGCAAAACAAACAAACAAACAAACAAACAAAGATTAAAATTATCAATTGCTGACACTCTTCACAAAGCATTGTACCTCTCTTTTCATCTGAATTATCTCATTTTTTTCCATCCCAGATTTTAATTATTGGATTGACTTAAAACTTTGTCCTTCAGACTTAGGAGTCCCTTATCAGAGTCGGTTCTGTGTTTACTGTTTTACTGACTCTGATTAATACATCTTCTTCCTTAATGAAGGAAATAAGCTGAACTCCAAGTTGTTCTCATTACAGATAAGCAGATTTAGTAACCCTTCTTTATTTTCAGTTACTCAGATTTTTTTTGGTAGTTTAGCCCAACACTATCCAATTTATAAGACAGTCAGTCATTTCATAAACTGACACAGATTGTATTTGATTTAGTGCTTATCTTTCATTTTGAATAGCAGTGAGCAAATCTATGTCACTGATGGAAAGGAAAGCCTTCAGGTCAAATTCATTTCTGCTGCATATAGTAGCTACACCCAGAATTCAAATTGTACCCTGTTACTTCAGACAGACTAGATGGAGATTTCAGTATTTGTGGGATTGATGGGAAGAAATATGCTGTTGCTCCTATGAGCAATTGAGATTGTTTAACTTCTCAGTTGTAAGATCTTTAATTGTATGTACTTTCTCATGGAATGTACATTGGAAAACAAAGAGTTTTAAGATCTCAGAATGAAATCTGAGACAAACTCTCACTTGATACAAGATGCATGTTTTAGATTAAGCACAAGAAAAAGTTTAGATCTTCCTCCAATTCAAATAACTTAAGGTTTCACTTTTATTCCTTTATGTTTGTATTGAACAAGAAAAATGTTGTACTGGCTAAAATCCAAGTTTTGGGGTTTTTAAATGAAGTGAAAAGAATTTTTAAAAATAAATCGATATTTATTTCATACTACTTTGATTCCACAAGTAATGGGGAAGAACTGTTGGGGTATCAACTGTACAGAAAGGGGAATTTCTGTAATGATCAGTGAAGGGAGAGTAATAATATATTTTGAGATATGGAGAGATTTAACCAAAACTCACAATTCGGTAACAAGTTGCAGTGATTAAGGTTTTCCCCTCCTATTACTTCCTTCTTTTACCTTAAGTACCTTTTGGTTGGGTTTTATTTTTTCTCTAATCCAGGAATATTGCTTTTTATGCTGCATGCTGTGCAAAATTTCTCTCAGTCAAGTTGTGCTTTAAAATTCAGCATTTAATTCCTCTTCTGTACATAAAAGTATTAAATTCATAATATTACAGCCTCAGTTCCCTATTTCCTATGCTGTACCTTTTCCACTGGTTCAAGTTCGAAACATAATCAAGCCAAATGGGCATGCTGAATAAAGTGGGGAGGTACACAGCATTTAAAATTACATCGTATACTGGTATTTCTTACCCCATCCTAGGGCACATAAGTTGGAAAGGGAAGGAGTTTATGTGTCTAGATTTGACAAATAAATAGAAATAAATTCTGCCAGGAAAATCTTGACATAGTGGAATACCAGACAGCCTTCAGAACTAGGTAACCTCATTTGCAAGATCTTTTTGATGACCTTGTGTTTTAAGCAGTGACTACACAGAAGATAAAATGCAACAAATAAGGACAAAATAAGGACAAATAAGGACATTGGCATAATTTGACTAAAATTAACTTTTAAGACGAGGAAGGAAATCCATAGAGGACTCTGTGCTGAAACCCAATCCACAGACAGTGATTTTATAATTAAGGCATAGGATAAGGAAAGGCAACAAAAAGTTGAGGCCGAGTTAGCAATACAATATATTTATTTAATAAATCCTTTAACAAGTTATTGATATCTGCCAATATATATTCCCACGACAACTTTGTGAACAAGTGAAATTTAGATTTGCCTTCTTCAAATAGAAAGCTAAGAAATATCAGATATGTTTGTGTTTTGCAGAGGCAAATTAGACTTTATTCACCTGTTACCACCCTGTTTATATCTTGGCAGTGAAAGGTAGTGGTTCAAATGTGGTGCATCAGCAAAGAGCAGAATGTGGTCAAATGCAGAATACTTCAGCCTCAAGGACACTGAGGGAAAGCCATATGAGGAGCTTCTAAGGTGACTAGGCTTATTCAGCCCAGACAAGAGGAAACTGAGGGGAGACTTCATCACAGTCTACAGCTTCCTCACAAGAGGAAGAGGAGAGGTAGACACCGATCTTCTCTGTGTCACCAGTGATAGGACCCAAGGAAATGGTCTGAAATTGTATCGGGGGAGGTTTAGCTTGGCTATCAGGAAAAGATTTTTCACCCAGAGGGTGGCTGAGCACTAGAACAGGCTCCCCAGGGAAGTGGTCACAGCACCAAGCCTGACAGAGTTCAAGAAGCCTTTGGACAATGTTCTCTGGCACATGGTGTGATTCTTGGGCTGTCCTGTGCAGGGCCAGGAGCTGGACTCAATGATCCCTGTGGGTCCTTTCTATTCAGCAGATTCTGTGATTTTGTGATTCTATGATATCTATCATGGCATAACTACTTATCAAAACATATGTGAAAGTGTTGTGTGGTTCTCTACTGTGTAAGACAGAAAATTTTCATGTAAGTTTGCTTTCCTGATATTGCTGTCAGAAGACTTTTGAAACTTCTGGTGTTTTTTGGTTGGTTGACTTGTTGTTGTAGTCTGGGTTTTGTGTTCTGTGTATGTGAGTGTGTGTGTGTGCACGCAGCTTTTTTTCTGATGCACATATTTATGTCACTGTTTCACGGATTAAAACCAGGTGCTACACAGTGATTCAAATAAAATTTTCTTGATGTTTGGGATTTTATATTTCTAAGTGAAAGGTTTCTTACCAGCATAATTTTAGAAATACACATCAAGGAAAATTCCCTGTTACCCATACGCATGATATCTAATTCTGAAATTGTCTACACTCATCCAGACTAGTGAAGCATGACAGTAATCCATCCCTTGCAGAGGTACTTATTTCCTACTAGATACCAGCTATATTTTAGAGATAATTATTTGTGTTATTGCCACTGTAACAGTGAAATTAGTTTCTGTAAATATACAAAATATAGAACCACAGAAAGATTTAAATCGGATTTACAGAAACTTTGTACTTTATACAATTACTGCCTCATGATGTGGAAAATAAAATGAAAAACCCCACAAACTCTGTCTCCTTCTCACCTTCCTAATATTTTATATTTCTTTCTGTGTCGTTACGTACTTATAGATGTAAATGTAATGCTTAAAATTTCGTGGGTGGTACAAGACTGCCATCTACAGGCTATACAAGAAAAAAGTGTTTTAAAAGGCTAGAAATGGACTCATTTGTAATATAGATTTTAAAGCAAATTCTGACTTTCTTTCCCCGAGTGTTTTGCTAATCTCTCTTGCAGTCTCTAAGAAAGATTTTTGTACTTGATATTTACACTGGAATCATTGTTTTTAGGGTTTTACTACACACAAATCCAAGTCAGCAAGCCTTAAATTCACCTTTCTTACAGGTTCATTTTATGCCTTCCTGCATACAAACGTGCTTCTTCAAAAAACGTCCTGAAATCCCATTTTTGTGCAATAGGAAAATTTCGGATATGAGTCACTGATTGCCACAATATATAAAAAATTAAACAAAATATTTAAAATTATAGAGGTAATCAAATAATGTGATGTTTCTTTTAGACATATATGTTTAATCAAAAAGTACATGTCTTTAGACATATATATCATAAGTATTTTGCTCATAAAATAAGCATTTATGTACAATATCTGTATTTGACAATTATTTTTATACAATGAATATTCTTTGGGTTTGTCCCCCATAAATCCCGACAGTCATTGATGCTTTCTATCTTTTTAAAAAAATCACCACCACAAAGCTCCCTCAGCTTGTATTTATTTTATTATATATGCTTTGAATCTTATCCATTCATTAAAATAAAAAAAAAAATAAACCAACCCAAAGAAAAAAACCCCAAATCCACGCCCCGCAAAAAAAAAACAAACGACCCAGCTGTGGGAAACTGAAATGTTATAATTTATGGCTTAAACATCTACATGAAGGACTTTTGCCTGTTATAGCAAAACTGTATAACAGAAGCTGAAGACCACCACACCCTGAATGGGGCCCTGACTAAGGCCCTGCACTGCAGCTTGATGGAGATAAGATAAAATGACTTAGGTCTGGGCTGGGGGAAGAAGAATACATTCACAGAGGGATCAAGCTTAGCGCCTTCTGGGTGGAGACCACAGCCTCGGGGCTATCAGCTGCCAGGCTCACACAGACCCTCATACCAAAGGAGGGTGGAAGAGAGATTTTGGATGCGTGTTGAAAAAGCCTCTGGTGAGAAGACCAGATGAAGGGGAGCAATGAGACGTCGTCGTTGGGACTCTCGGAAGGGTGATATGTTTCTCCCTAATCCTTGTCACTTTCTCCCTGTCCCACGCACACTTCTTCTATTTCTTTCTAGCTTTCTTTTCTCTTTTTTTCTCTTTGCCTCCTTTAATATTAAATAAATATATCAAGTTTTTTTGGCACCAACGTCTAACCTCGTCTGGTTTTAATCAAGTTTTGGGGTATATGTCGAATGTTTCTGGGTTCAAAAATTTAGTTGTCTTTGCTCTTCTATGTTTAAACTGGTTCGTAACATCAGTCAAAACCAGGGAATTCATAACCTGAATAAACTTGACTATTTCATTGGACCTGTGATTATATTTGCTTGCAAAACTCCTGCTGGAAGCAATGAGAGCTTTGCATAAATAGTGACAAGTCTGTGCACAGTAATCAGCCACAAACTTCTAATAGGAAACATTATTTTGTCCTAATAATAGCTACCTTTAAGCTGAGTAATAATAAGTTAATCAGCAACAGATTGTTTTGTGTTCTTATTTTTAATTATTAGAAAGAAAAGAAAAATGTTGTGATATGAATATTAATTTTTATGTCTTCTGTAATACATATGTTATGGAATGTACAAGGTGTATTGAGAGAACTGAGTCTGTTCACCCTGAAGAAAAGAAGGCAAAGACAGACTCTTAATTGCTTTCTTCCATTATCTGGTGAATTTTTAAAGAAAATGCAGCTAGAGTCTTTGTTGTATTACACAATGAAAGAAAATACATTTGACACAACTTTCAGGAAAGGGTGT
Source organism: Gymnorhina tibicen (assembly GCA_013399875.1). NCBI lineage: Eukaryota > Metazoa > Chordata > Aves > Passeriformes > Artamidae > Gymnorhina > Gymnorhina tibicen. Next base: position 130,241 of record VXAZ01005852.1, read on the forward strand.
TCAAGGCAGAGAAAAATGGGAGGAAAAAACCAATAAGGGTTGTGAAGCACTGGAAGAGGTGCATCAAAGGTGTTGCAAAGGTACTAAAATATGTCTGGACCTTTTGCAATCTGATCTAACCTCAAAGCTGACCCTGATCTGAAAGCAATGGCAGATTTCCAGAAATACTAGGAATTTAGTGGCTTAAATTTTTCATAAACTTTAGTATTATTGTGAAGATTTTCCCATCAAATTTTCCCACTAAATTTATGTTGATTTCTGTGAGGTTTGGATCAGGCGGTTACAGAGCAGATGCTAATGTAGTTTGAACCTCACACCTGCGAGTATCAAGAATAAAGGAAAAGCGCAAACTCAGTGCTAAACAGAAATCCATTTTTGCCTTGTGGAGTTAATTAGCAATTGATTTAAACTAGCTGTAAACACATATTTGCTGTTAATGATTCTGAACAGTGTTCTTTAGGGATCAGGTGTGAAGATGTAAGTTCAAAAAAAACCCCTCAAAACTAAGAAAAGCGCCAACACCATTATTTTAGATTCTTCTTAACTCATACTTTGAATCTTTTAATGATAATATATTAGACACACAAGAAAACAACTGAACAAAAGTAGGACCTAAAGTTATCTAAGTTCACTAAATGGCTTGTGACATCAATTTATATTGCAATTTAGTAGTAAACACTGTGGGTAAACTGACAAGTTTTATTGATTATACCAAGTAAAAATACAAGAAATGTATTTGCTGCTAAGACATGATTGCATAGGAATGTGCTTGTCTTCAAAATGGAATTACAACAAGAAAGCAGTTAAGACTAGAGCTTCCAAAATAGAGTGGGGTTTATTATGTATATGCAAGTTACAAGGTGAATTAAAGACAACAGAGAGGGAGAAGACAAAAAAAAGTCAATGCAGTCTTCACCCTCAGAAAAGACAGAAGCCACTGTGTTAAAGGTAACAAAAATATTTGAAGACTCTTTCGTGTTTTGTTTAAGTGCCACTCTACAGAAAATGAGATTACCCTGTGAATCTCTTTTACTGCACAATTAGTTTATTTTTTAAAAAATCAATGCTTTAGCAAGGCTTGACCAAGAAGTGTTGTGAGTAGGGAGGTGGGAGGCACAGCGGAATGTAACGGTGAGCTCATTGTTACTTCACAGGCCAGAAAGAGAATCCTGCAGAATGTCCAGTCTCTAGGTTTCTAGCCACCATTTTTCCCAAAGGTGTGGAAAAACATGAAGTCTGCTCAAATAACAACTCTGTAACCACTTTAATAACAAAATGAGAAAATGACTGAGACTGCTATTTGTTCAGAATAGTTATTACATATAATGCAACCTTTGTAAAAGAAATCAGTTATGATTATTTTTATTTCAAACACATGAATTATGGTTACAAAAATATTTTCACCAAAAAAAAAAGAAATTACTCTTTCTATCTTACTACCAAAAATGTAGTTCAGGCTCTGTGCAAACTAATGCTAACCAACATGAATTAAGTAGGCAGTAAATGCTGGATTTACATTGTTCAGATACAATCTGCTAAAACTAGGTGGATGCTGAATAATCTGAGAGCATTTATAGACCTTTCCAACTATAACATTCTTAGGACATTGTCTTGAATTGCATTAAGCAGTAGTGAGTATATGTTTCAAGTGCTTCAATTTGTTCAAATATATAAATGTAGAATTAAGGACTTGGAGGAATCTCTTAAAAATGGATGCTGCAGATAGGGCCTCATGCCATTTAGGTGTCAGCTCCCCTATATTGCCACTGCTAAAGTCAATGCAGCAATCACAGAATTTCACATTATAGTCACTGTTGGAAGGAATCTCTGGGAATCATCTAATCCAACTGTCCTGCTCAGAGCAGAGTCATCTAGAACAGGTCACTCAGGACAATGACAGTCTCCAGTCAGGTTTCAAGTATCTCCAAGGACTGGGAGTCCTGACTGACCACTTTCAGAGTTTAAAAAAAAAAAGGTTTTGTTTCAATTAAGTGGATTTTCCTGTATTATAAATTGGGCCCATTGCCACTTGTCCTCTCAGTGGGTACAACTGTGGAGCATCAAGTGCATCTTCTTTGCTACTTCCCATCAGGTATTTATAAAGCTTATATGCTCCCTGAGCCTTTGTCAAGATCCCATTATTAAAATTCTTAGAGAGATGCCTCTGCCTGAATTAAGGGGCAAACGATACCATATGGCAAAGTCAATAATACATATTTTTATTTAACAGTAAACAGTCACCACCCCTTGAACCCTCGACAAGACTTGATTGTTGCAATTTCAGTGTCTGTTTGTCAAAGTGATGGTCACTTGTCTTGATCCATCAGGAGTGAGGGAAGCCCATGAAACAGAAAAATCCTACAAATTATATACACTCAGGTTCAAGTGAAAACACGCCCAGGTAGCTGGTGTGGGGCTGGGAGTTTCACACCAAATGATGTAATGCTGTGGATCACCGGACATTTCAGGAGTCTTTGACACCTTCTAAGATGTTGCAGCCGCCTATTAAGTCATCGAAGGTGAGTCAGTTATGCCCCATCCTGGCCCATCAGCAGGGATGAATATCTCGAGGCTACCGGCAGTGAATGTCCTGTTACTTCTTGAAAGCGGTGTTATCACAACTGAGTCACTTGAGTAAAGATGAAGAGATGGTACCCACCTCCCAGGATTTGCCTCTTTCCTTACCTTGTTCAACACCAGCAGTAGCCTGAGGTGTCAGGTAGGCTTGTCCTCTGTTTGAGCCATTAGCACTCCAGTCTCTCTTCCAGTATCAGCTATGGATACATTCTTATCCCCAGGCCTGAGATAATTGGACAGTAGTACCACCTTTTTCTTACCTCAAGTTCCCATCACAATACCAATTCCCGTTAGGCATATTTGGGAAGGGGTGGGCTTCAGTGGTTGCAGAAGAGCAACTGCTTCTTTGCAGTTTGCTACAGTGGGCAAAGGTCCACCCAAGATGCTGTTTATGCCATTGACCACATCAGTCTCTCGTAGCTCCCTCAGCGTTTTCTCATAGGAGAGGTATACAAACCCTTATTCACTGTCATGCCCTTTGCCGGACTTCCTCCAGGGTGTCCATGTATCCAATATATGGGGTAGTCCATGATTAAAACCAGTACTCCAAGTACTACTTGTGTATATTCCACAAAAATCATGTTCATTTTGAACTGACAAATATGTGGAAATGTCAACACACCAAATTTCATTCCCCCCCGGCCAAAAAAATCTTATCCTATTGTATACTATTGGCTGTTTCTATGCTGACAGATGTGCTACAGACTGTGATTTAGACTGAATTCATACCCTAAAAACCTTTGCACATAAGAACATGCCTGTAAGTATGTGGGTTATTTTGAATCTAGATATTCAGTATCAATGAACTGTATCAATCATTATTATAGTTCAACTACTCTGAAAAACAACACAGAAGTGTACAAGGTCCATTCAGTTAAACCTGTTTGCTTTGAGTGTAGTTCACCCTGCTGGAAGAACTATCTAAAGTACTTTATGGTATTTTAGTTTCATTTAATCCACCAATGTAATTGGACTTTCTGTATTTAGGTGCATTTTACCCTCTGAGAAAATATCTCTGCAATATATTTAGTAGAAATCTAATTTACAATAGAAATACTCAATTTAAATAATTGTTCCATATCTAAGCAAGTTTTGTATCAGTTTAAATTAACTACACAGCACAATAAGATCTAAATTTGTAAATGAAGGAACTCTGATTCTGCCTAAATATTCTTGATTTGTATATAAATATGTTTCCTTCCACAAAACAAGAGTAAGCAAGTTGTGTGTCATGTTCTCCTAGTGTTGACCTCTTTCTGCTACTTTAATAAACTGCAGTGGAACTAATCTGAAGTAGATGTACTACGGTAAAATAGAATAAAACAACATCTGCTATAGAAATATCCATCACTAGCCCCATATTCTCAAAGCCTTCTGCAAGCTGGTAATAAGGAGATATAAATGACTTGGCTCTGCCAATTTCTAGTTGTGCAGCCAGTGTGAAATACAGAGATTATAAAATGTTCCTCTGTCACATATTTTGGTGGTGATTGGACTATCTAGGGAAATATGGGATTTTATTCTTGGTACTTTAGGATAATAACAATAACTGTAAAACTAATATTGTTCTTTTCTATAATTGCTGCTATTCATCATATGGTGTGAGAAGCTCAGGAACAAATACGTACCACTTTGTTTCATTGTAGGTTTCTGGATAAAACTATCATATTATTACTGAGTCTTTTTTACTTAAAGAATTATTCAAGGAACTCATATAATAATGATTGCTTACATTTGAAGACAGGCTTATGAAAATAAGATCATGTTAATAGTTTTATGCCTTACAGCAGTCTTTCTATCCATCCTTTGAACACAAAGACACTGTACTGAAACTACCAGTATTGTCAGTGACATACACCCTGCAGTTAATATATTGAGGTAATGGAGTGCCTTGATGCCTTGCCTGGATCACTTGCATTCCACAATTGCTCTTGAAAAGTCAAAGGCAAGTTACACTCAAATTTCAAAATTTAAGAAATTTTAACAAGTGATGCTTTATAGTGGTTTGGAAGCTATGGCTTCATTATACTCAATTTTCCCCACATTTATCACTTTGATGAAATTTCTCAGAGCTTCTATTTATGTGAATTTGTAATTGTTTCTGAAGTGTTAGCCAAATTATTTCTCCCTTTTTGAAAAGAATGATTTTTTCCTGTTTCACTCCCCAGTGAAATAAAATTTCATGCATGTAGTGTAAGTGTAATATTTCTTCTTATCTTCATTAATGTTTCAAAGCAGCCAATTAAGGGTTAATGAGTGTTATTTTGTTGTGTGGGGAAAGATAAAATGTATATTTGAAGAAAATTAAAAGGAAAAATCAGAGCAGATTTAGTTTAATTCAGTTGTATCTCATGTGAAATTAATTAGATGACACTGTACACCTTGGTTTTTAAATTAAAAAAAAAAGCCAAACAAACCAGTCACAACTATTTAAGTTGTGCATATATGTATATGCTATAAGGCTTTTTTTAACACGTTGAGGCAAAATCCTCAAGCGCTAATAAAGCATTCAAGTCATTAAGAGGCAGCTAATGACTTATAACATTACAGACAGAACTCATCTAATCTAGTATACATATCTTCACCTGAGCTATTCATTATTGGTTTCCAGTGTTTTACATGGAAACAAATAAGGCTTTGAAGGACAGGAGTTATCTTAAGATTGGCATCTAAAATAATAAAGTCATAGAATGATTTGTATTGGAAGGGATCTTTAAAGGTCATACTTTGACCAGGGAGCATAGAACAGAAAGAGGCAACAGGGTAGTTGCCCGTAGATACCTAACTATTTTTTGCTTCTGAATTTTTCAGCCACTAGGTTAAAACTGAGCTCTAAAACTTCTCCTGGATTTCATAGCACTCTTGTTTCTAATACATATATATAATGGTAAAAATTAAGTAAATTACCTCGTAATAGGAGAGGTATTCACATTCCACAGGTTGAAGCTGAATGGTACAACCCCCAACAGATAACACTGAAATATAAACCTTATGCACTGATTTAGGTCAACTGTGAAGACTGAAAAGCACAAGAAATAAGAACTGCTTTGCAGCAGGAGTCTCAGGGAGCTTTAAAAGTAAGTCCATTTGGACTTATTTGGGAAATATATTAGATATCTATGTCTTTATGCAGTGGTGTGGTTATGGTGATAAATGGAAGCTGGGATAATACTGTACTATTTCACTTACGTCTAATTTAATTCATTAAAATATAACTGAGAAGGTAGGTAGATAGGCTGTTTCCTCTTCCTCCTCTTTAAAACTTTACAAACTCACAAAGTGCATATGAAATTACAGGAGTCATGTTACTATTCTGAGAATTTCCCTCTTTTTTTGTCTAACAGAACAAGAGAAATTATCAAAAAAAGGGCTGTCAAATTTTTCCATCCAGAACTCCTCAATTACATTCAGCAGGTGTTGCAAAAGAAAACAAACACCCAGAAATAAAAGGACTATTACTATTTTCTTGTTTTGATCAAGAAACAAAAGACTATTACATAAATTGTTCATCGTCATCATACTAACATTCATATGAAAGTGATTTCCTCCGAGATTTTTTAATGTGTATGGAAAAAAAAACCAACAAAACCAATAAACCACTGTTATCTCAATCTTTCAATATTTTTTGAAAATTAAAAAGACATGAATATGATTTTACAAGTGACATTTGTGCTGGTCTTTGTATGTCAGTAAACAAAGCTGCATAAAAGGAGTCACTCCCATTTTGTCTTTGTAAGACTGCATTTATTTCTTTTTTCCTATGTGCGTGGGAAGGAAGGAAGCCACTGCTCCTCAGAAGGACTTAGAAACACAGGAGTTCAATGAATAAGTTGCTGGGGAGAAAAAAAGAAAATATTTTAAAAAGGAGTGTCCAGCTTGTTTTTAAGCATGGCTGAAAATATGAAAATATGGCAGATACTGGTATCAGATGGAAAAGATAAAAAAAATGAATTAGAAGTGAAGAGAAAAAATAACTTTTGTAATGAAATTTGGTTTTTCTTTTAATGAAATTTCAAGGTTTAATGTGTTAACACTTCGTTAAATAGTTAACTAAATGTTAAATAGGTGGCCAGTATTAGAACTAAAATTCAACCCAGCTTCAGATGTTGTGTTAGAAGTGATAGCCTTCTTACACTTGCAAATAAGAATCTCAGCATGAGAACAAGTCCGGGGGAATGCCAGAAGAACACCACTCCAGGGTAAAGCACTTCTTTTATTATATCTAAAATAAAGCTGCCTTACTACAAATTGGGTGTGTAGGCTCAGTTAATTTGTTATCTACTTCTAAGGAGAATAGAACTAAACTTAGCCTAATATTTATATCCTGTGATTGATGAAACTAATTTGATATCATTCTGTAGTCAGTTCTAGAAGTGTGACAAGTGTAATACTTCTACAGCCTCTCAGCTATACCATTTCTTTTTATTTTCTCTGTAATCTTCTACATGTATTACTTACCATGATTACATTCCCTATAACATTATTCTTACACACTTTCTGCATACTCTGTAGCACTTTCCCCACGTGACTAAAACAAAATATGTATTTATTCTAAAATGCTGTCATCTGGTAAATTCCCATCTATTATCTGTCTTATACTTTTGATGATGTTAAAAAACCAAAATAAGTTATTAATTGGAATTTCAAGAAAGAAGAGCTGCTTTGCTGTTTTACTGAGCTAAAAACTTCAGTCTAGAACTGAGTCAAATAACAAATTAGTGTATACACATTTTATATGACTTCTGGGTTAAAGCAGATCAAGATACCTAAATATAGAAAATGGTGAAAACAAGCTTACAATGTTCAACAATGTATTGAATGTTTCTGTTCTCACCTTCAGCACTGAGATAAGTTAGGAGAAGAATAATGTAGAAAAGGAAAGTAATACATAACTTTGATTTACCAAAGAAAAATCAAACTGCACTTCAGTGTCTGCTGCTTCTGTGTAGTTCATTTCAGTACAGTCCGAATTCCATTCTTTGATTTACCTAATACTAGCAAAAAATGTTTTGCCATGTTTCATGTTTTAAATTCTATCCTTTTACCTGGTGTTGTGTCCATGGTCTCTAGTCATTCTAAGCCATTTGAAATCAATCAAGCCTGAAAATTTCTGGAAGAAATGTATAACTTGGTTGCCTTCAATAACAAAATATTGGATTATAATATTTATGAGTTTTTTTCCAGGCCTCTGGTTTTATATTCCTTTCAAATCTCCTGGATCAGACATAAAAATTGTAAACATTGTCAATGTCATTTAGTGTTGATCCTTCTCCCCAAATACTCATCTTAAATCTGGAAGACACCAAAGACAAGACTCAAGATTAAGTTAATGGTTATGAAACTGGAAAGTTTATAGCTGGTATTACAGAGTACCTCTAAGGATGCTAAAGACAGCAACGTATTTAGCAGCATGTTCTATTTAACCAGGATCTTGCTTGGTTAAGTCAAGGTGGACTCAACTAAGCTAAATCTGTGGTAACTCCCAGTTCCAAAGTTGTGATCCCAGCAGTGTCCCAACAGGTCAGAGCTGTGTAGAGTCATATAGGATCTAAGCACACGAGGCAGAGCCAGGGGCTGGTCACACGGTCCATCCAAAACCCTCAACAGTGCAAGGGAAGTCGACATGGCCAGGTCTAGGTGATTCCATGGAGGTCCGGTCAGGAGAAAAAGGAGACAGAAGGCAGGTACACCTACAGTGTAGCTTAGTACAGGGTATGAATGGTTTGATTATTTGATTAATTTTGGACAACATGTCTTTAGGCTAGGCTGGATTCAGAGCCATTTTTACATCTTCCCACATTACACATAACAGTACATAAAGATCACATCTGCAAAGGATAGTATGTTGTGCTGATTGAACAAAAAGGTTATGTTCTGATGTTATATGAAGATTAACTATGTGTTTGTGCCTGATCTGGCAGCACTCAGGTTTAGTATGGAAGAGCGGAAAAAAAGCCCTGCATAGGTGGAGATTTCCCTACTTAAAATAGATTATCCTGAAATGAATGTAAATTTGGATTGTTAGACGGTACTCAAAAAACATGTTATTCATATCTCAAAGGCATACTGCTCAAACAAATTTTCAACAAAGAGCTTAAGATAATTATTTTAGTCTATTTTGTCTTTGCTTTAAAATCTAATGTCTCAACATGAGTTTTAAATTAGAAATTCAACATTCACCATACAGCATATTTCTGTGCTATAGATAAAAAAATTCTGCTGTAAGTTCATTTTTCAGAATGCATAAATAATTCAGATTAACTTGGTGATTGTCTTAAGGTTTCTTTTTTAGTGGTTTTTTTTCATTGTCCTTTTTCTTTTTCTTATTCTTCTGAAATAATCTACCAATGCTCATGTTTTTTGAGATTTGTTTCGTGTTTCGTGTTGGGTTGTTTTTGTTTTTTTTGCTTTTAATTGCATTTTACATGGAAGGTCTGCAATGGAGCATTTTGCTTTTCTACTTTCTCACCAATAAAACATCTTATTTAAAGACTTGAGAAAATAGGAAAAAAATCACATGGCAATAAAATGAAAAATTGCGTCATCACAGAAGAAAAATAGTGAAGCTATTAATTCAGTGACATTTCAGAATCAACTAAGAATCAGAAAAGTACTGCATAGTTTTACATTTTTCATCTTTCTTTTAATTGTAATGATAAGGAATTAAACACAGTATCTGAATTTGTCTTGAACCCTGAACTTCATGCTACTACTTTGCTTTTCTAAATAAACTCAAACTGCTACAGGTTACCAGATTTCATGCCTTTTTTTGTATCTTTCTCTTCATTCAGCAGACAGATGGATTGCTATGAAGAAATATATATCTACATATATAAATGTTATCTTGTATGAGATCCTTAAACTCAGATATTACTTGTTCACCTCTTTGTACAATGGTGACATTTTACTGGTTTATTCCTACTATTCATTGAATCCTTCTATTCATTGAATCACGGAATCCATCACATCACTCTTCTTCCTCACTGAAACCCATGATTCATTTGCTTTGACAAAGTGCACATGGATTTATCCCACATAAAATACTATTCTTCATCCTGCAGTCCAGTTTCACAGAGACCTAACGTGGAATTGGAGAGCTCCTGAGCTTTGGGTAAAAGCTGCCACACCTGTCAGACACATTTTGTGGAGAGATTACTCTTATGAGTAGGTTGTTTTTGTGACTACAGGATGGGTTTCTCTTACAAAACCAACTATATGTTAAAAGAAACCTGTCGATGCTGAACTGATCAGCACTGCCAAGCAGGTATGTCTCCGGCTGTGTAAAGAAAAGTAGCATGAACTTCCAGTGAAATGTCATAGAGGAAACTTCAGCTACTACATATTTCCAAGACCAAGTGGAAACTTTGTTGGGGCTTTAAAAATCTGAATCAAGCAGTTGTATTGCAATTATTTAAACCTTTTCTTTTACTCTGATTCCAGTTAAGGGTTATTATGCCAGGTAGAAGATAACTCTTTAGATTCATGATGAGGCAGAAATGTATGGTAACTATTAACCTCTAAGGTGGGTAGTTATTGGGGAAATATAGTTTGGAAAAATAGACGATCTTTCTCCAGTCCTCCTCACTTACCACATGATTCAGCAACAAGAAACTACCTAATGAGCCTTCTGTTTAAACCATAGCTGTTGGAAGAGCAGTGGGACTAGGGAAGGCAGAACACTTGCTTATAATTCATAGGAAGGCATTTTGTCGCACTTTGGGCAGAGTTCTTTATATATTCAGGACTCTGCCATTTCAAAACAGCACACAAGTTTCCTTCATTTGCTGTCACCATTTGAGGAAGCAAAATTTTGGAAAATGTCCATGGATCTCTACCTTGCTTACTGGCAGATCTTCTTTTAAAAGCAGGCATGAAAGACCTCTGAAAATATGACAAAAGGGACACAGGGAAAGAGAAGAGAGTTTTCCACTGGTTCATTTGCAAGTTTATACTTTCAAAACTAGTCAACTAACAAAAAAAGTCTTTCCTGTATAATTTTTTAAAGTATTCTATTATTCAAAATAGCATATGCAAAATCAGTTATGTTAATACATAGGTAGAGGCAAAAACCAGAAAAGGTAATTTAGGCAAGAGAATGTGAGTGGGATAATGTCTGAAAATAACCATAAAATATCCTGAACAAATCTTATTGCTTATTGTTAGCAATTGAGATAACAACTATTCTCTTTATAGAGAAGGTGATGCTTAGTGGCACCCAAGGAGAGAAAAAATATATTCTTCAGTACTCGCAAATGACTTCAAAATGGTAACTATGTTTCTCTCACCCATCTTACCTGCAGAATTCCAATAATTGTATATCTCTCTAGACATAATTGATGGAATAATTTTAAAACCTTTTTTTGGGGGGGGGTGAAACTCGAAGCAAAGACAAGGAAAACCACAAAGTAAAAGGACTACTACCTGAGGCTTCATAAAATAAATGCTAGCTTGTTTCTTATTGAGCTGTTTTCTTGACTAAAAAAAAAATCTTTTCTCTCAAAACACAGTTTTGAAGACTGTTCTATGCCTTTTCACAGGAATAAATTTGCATTTAAGTCAATATCTCTCCTTCTGGAATCTACAACTCCCAAGAAATAGTGCTGTTCCATAGAGGCCTACCAGTAACTAGAATTACTAATATTTTACCATGAAGCAATTCAGCAGTAATATGCGTGGGTAGCTCCCTTTATGCCCTGCCATTTCATGAGCAGAGATGGGCTGTTGTCAAAAGTAGAGAACAAGTGTAAACACTTAGGAAAAGGAAGAGGCTCGCCTACACCCATGAAAGAATGTGTGGACAAGCAAGGGCCCATGTCCGGGATGACTATTCAGCCTATCCATGGTAGTGTGCTGTGTAGGTTTAACACCGCCTGGTTTTTAGTGGGCGGGAGGAGCTGCTCGAAGCTTCTACTATGTCCGGCACAGAGCCAATCGCTGAAAGCTCTGACGATGGGCAGGTTACCAGCCCAATTAGAGAAGTTGGTAACACCTCTGTGATGACATATTTAAGACAGAGAGGAAAAAAGACGGGAAGCTCTCTTTCTTCTCCGGAGGGGTGGTAAGGGGGTTGTTGTGGCCCATCCCTGCATGGCTGCCAGGGCCCTCCTGAGGCCAGGGCTGGCGAGACCACACGTCCAGCGACGAAAACTTGGCTAACAATTCCCCTGACACTGAGCACAGACAGGATCAACCTTTCCAGCACAGTGAAGCTCTATAAGAATTTTTCAGTTGCTAGAACTTGAGAACAATAATACCTATGGACAACAATTTTCTTCCGAGTCAGTGAAGAAGAAGAAGTNACCTACGGACAACAATTTTCTTCCGAGTCAGTGAAGAAGAAGAAGTGAGGACACGTGAGGAGAACCAACGTGGCGCCACCGAGGTCAGTGAAAAGAAGGAGAGGGAGGAGGTGCTCCAGGCGTCAGAGCTGAGATTTTTCTATAAGCCGTGGTGAGGACTATAATATAACAAACTGTTTCCCTATAATTCATGAGGGGCATGGGGGGATGCAGAGATCCACTCGCAGCCCATGAGAAAGAGTGCTCACGCTGGAGTGACTGGATGCTGAAAAGCTGAAATCTAGTGAGAAATTGGGACAGAGAAAGAAGACGCTTGCTTCCAGAGATAGAGAACCCTTGCTTCCAAACTAGAACAGCTTATCTTTAAAAGACTAAACCCCATGAACTAAAATGACTCACGCTGGGCAGCTGTGGGAAGACTGCTTGGCCACTGGGAGGGACTCACGTTACAGCAAGTCGGGTGGGACTCCTATTTCGTGAAAAACAGAACCATGCTAGAGAAATTCACAGAGAACTGTCTCCCATGGGAAGGACCCCACAGCACAAAAAACAAAGAACTCCTTTCCCTGAACGAACTGAAGAAAGATTCTTAGAAAGTGAGAAAGACTGACCAAAACCTCATGTTTTGTCTCCTTGTGCTGTCAGTAGGAAAGAGGGAGGGGGCCGGGAAGAAAATAAGTGTTCTAAAGGTTTGTTTTAGTTCTAATTACCCCTTTTAATTCTGTTAATAACAAATTTTCTTTATACTGTTCAAGTTTTGAATCTGTTTTGTCTTAAAGTGTTTTTCCCCTAATCCTTACCTCAACTCACGAAGTTTTCATTTTAATTTTCCTTCCTCTGCTCAGCTATAGCAGAGGAAAATAAGTGGATAGCTTTTTGTGGGTACCTGGCTTCTAGTCAGTGTCAAACCCCGACATGGGCCTGTGTCACATAGCAGATGCCAGGTACTTTTAACTCCTTTATTTGAAGCATAAAGATACTTTGATTAAGAGTTCAAAGGTAATCAGGGGAGCATGGGGATTTTGTTTGGAATTTAAGCAGGCTAGAAAGTATAATAGAGACTATTTATGTTGGACCAAATGTCTTAACTGTACTCTAGGGACTGATAGACTACAGAAAATGTAATATTCCTTCAAAAGTTTTTTCTTAAGTTAGAATGTATTCAATGTGTCATTTCTGTTCAACTTAGAAACCAGAAAAGAATAATGAATGGGGTTTCTTGAAACACTCGGTTGAAAATAGGATATTATATTATGCATGGGTTTATGAAATTACGATTTGGCTATAAAAGATTCACAAGTAAGTCATAAAAAGGCAACTGCAGATCTCTGACATGAAGCAAACCATTCCTTAGAGGTGATCATTATCTAAACATTTCAGTAGTGAATATTAAAGACCTAGTTCTGCTCTTACTGCAATAAATATCATAACCAGCTATATTCAGTAGGTGATATGTCTCCAGATGTCTTCATTTTTCATCCTTTCACAGTAAAAGTGAAAGCCTTTTTAGTAAAATGGTTTGCAAGAATTCATATTCTGCATGCATATTCTATAATTGTTTCTATGACATCAGGAACTGGAGACACCATGACGTTTATTCATAGCTGAAAAAAATAATCAAACTTTTTGATGTGAAAAGACCTTGTAATTGATGTAACCATCTGAATGAGTTTTGTTATCTGGAAAAAAAGGAGCAAGAAAAAAAATCTCTGCCCTTCATATTGTCAAATATATCTTTCAAAAGGAAGCTTTTAATGAAACCAGTCCTCTTTAGAGGGCTTCCCCTAAATGCACGTAAAACAAGAAATCTAGACAACTCTGCATAGAAGAGATGAAGTATAACAACATATCTTAAAGGAGCACGACTTTTAATTGGCTCAAGTACTCTGTCTTTCTGTACCTTCAAAATACATGAAAACATATGGACGGAGAAGACCAAATATAGACTTAGATTATAGAAGAAAAGAGCAGGAAAGAAAGAAAGAGTGTTCTTCACACCAGTTATGATAATAGATGAGGATAGGTGAGGTAGAATTTTTTTTAAAGAAAACTGTAATTCTAAATTTTGTTTCTAATTGTTGATCTGATCTACCTATGCCCTTGTGAGAACGGTTTTGTAGAAGAGGGTGTATTTGAGAGCAAATGTCACTACCATAAGAAAAAAAAAATGGGAAAAAAAGAGGCATGCTCCCGCCCCCCCTGCCCATGGAGACTGAAAAAAACCAAAAGAGCTATTTAAACACAAATGAAATTCAGGACTGTGATTTACAGCCTTCACCTGTATAGTGAATAAGTAGATAAATGGAGAGAATTCATGAAGAGACTTTGAATTCAATCGCTATTTAGAATTTCTGGAGTCAGATGGGTAATCATTATCACAGATTAAGTACACTGGAAAAGTGTTGACTCTTTGTGGAGAAAGTTGATCGAACTAGTCTCAGGAGTTCTAGTCTTTCCATATGAATGAGCAGTAATGTAACTGAAAAAAATTTTTTCTTAGCTATAATATTTGAAAGTAGCATATCTGGGAAAAGCTTCCACAACGGGAAGCTTAAATCACCAACAAAAAACCCCTACATTATGACATTTTCACTGATTTCTAAAATCCAGTAAAACATGAAACAATTAAAAGAAGGCAAAAATTGGCTCAGTTTCTCTTCTTAAGAGGCAATGGATATTGTAAGTATCCAGTTGGCTACAATTTGTCAAAGAAAAATTAAAAGTAATAGTAAAACAGTAGACATCAAACAACATTTTTAATTCCATTTAAACCCAATAAAAGTAATTTGAAACAAGCACTCAGGAAAATTTTCACTGTAACCTTACTTTGAAAACACCAATTTACATGCATGCATTTGTCATTTAAAGTCAAATCATCTTACAAAATGACTTAATGCATTTTTCTTATAAAAAATGAATCTTCTTTTTTCAAAGAAAGCACTAATGTGAAAACTTTTGCTTGATGAAGATGTCTTTTAAAATTTCAGTGGAAAATAGGTCTCCTGTTTTTACTTCCCCCTCATGGAGATGAAATATCCAGGACTTTGCTTTCTGTGATGTGGTTAACAGAACGGTTATACTAGAATACAGTTTCTAGTCTGCTCTCTGTGTTAAAAAGAATGACATTGTATTTATGATTAAGTTTCCCCTTTTGTTGGACCATTTGCACCTATGGGCCCTATACTGACAATCCCAGCTAGGACTGAAACACTGGCTTCTCAAAACAGCAATAGACTAAATCAGGTCTGCACTGGGATGTATGGATACATCCAACAACTGATAAACACATCTAATCATATCACAGCTGGTGTCATGGATAATGTCAAAGCCCAGAGAAACTGTCTGAGTTTATATTATCATATTTCTGACCATAAAAACACTATATTTTTTAATAGAGGTATTTTGTTTTAGAGAAATGAACAATGGATATAACTTCTTAGTAAGCCTCAGAATAACTCTATGGTATAATCTGAGGACCAGTCGCACTTGGGTCATGAAACAGTTGTTAATTTAGGACAAGTTATGTTTTGCTTGGAGTAAAGCCTAGCATTCCATTTTAATGAATGACACGCTTTTCAGTTTCACAAATGGATCTATTTAAAATTTGAGCCAAATATGTAAAATGGGTAAAATCAATAGCCCCTTGAATTGACAGAAAATTAGCAAGGCTTATTAAGCTTCATGCATGACTCATTATCCCAGTGGTACATCAAAAGGAAGATTAACAAATAATCCAATTTCTCTTGAAATGGTATCAAGTTGAAAGAAGTGATTGAAATAGACATTAGTAAAAATTTCAATGTAAATATGGTTGTCACTATTGATAGCATAGTTACTATGAGCTTGCTTTAAAATTGTTTTACTGATCTAATTTATTTGTTCTGTGTATTCATAAGCACTGCTTCAGCTTATTTTTGCATTCAGATTTTTCTGATATTTTGCATTTCTCACCTGCAGTCTTGAATGCATTTCCTAAGACATCAGTATAGCAGCATTCTTCGTATATTACAATTCTGAGAAATGGACATACTTCTAAAAAGGAAAGACAAGTGAATACTTTTATTTCCTTCTGTTGACTTGAGCGTACTCTAAACTGTCTTTTTCCATAAGCTCTGCACTTAAAAACAAAACTGTAGACTATGACTGCCCTCAACTGAAGATCTGCATACATCCATCCACATGTGTGTAAATATTTGCACCAGCTTTGAAAATGCCATATGCCTCTAACAGCTGTTAACACATGCACTCACTTTCCTGTTGTTGTATATCCAAATACCACACAAAGCAGTGAAAACTCCATGACTGTATCTGAAGGGAAGAAGCTGGCAGATCATGCTGTAAATATTTGAGCAATCAGTAAAAAAAAATGGCTTAAATTTATGCATTGTGCAAATCCCCTACAATGGCTGTTATGCAAGGAAAATATGTTGAAAAGGATCAGTTCACGGTTTAAGAGTTGGTGCTGCACAGTTTTAATCATCACTATCACACAGGCTAATTATAGCCTGATAATTGATAAAAATGCTCTGAATTAGCTACAAGGTTGCAGTCTTAATTTCTTACTTCAGACCACTCAGTCTTTATTGATGCTGCTGTATTGCCAAAGCCTTAGAATTCCCCCAGCGAAAAATTATTTCCCTCTAGGCTCCAGCCAGAAGAGAACAACAGTGCCTCAGTCGCTTTTCTTGTCTGCTTGGATCTTTGCCATAACTCCCCTGACTGAATCAATGTGCTTTAAAATAGCAGAATTGATTCTCTGATTTCAATGCCATTGTTTTATCTTTCCAACACAGAATGGTATTTACTCTTTATTCTTTGCTTCTATTTCTTCTCTCTCCTTTTGCCTCCTCAAATTTTTTTTAAACCTACAAAACATTTCTGCTTAATTGATGAAATATACACTGTGGGTGGCTCTCTCTACATACTTTGACCACATAAGCATATAAAACATCTTGTAGAGGAAGCTTCTGTCACTAGGCATTATGAATGCTAACTGCTTTCTTCATCCATGCATATGTGGAATTGCAGTAGTTTAGTGGTAGCTGTTGCCACCCACTTGCTGCTACAGATGTATGGTGGATCAGTGCTCTCTGTTAACCATGATATGGGTAATCCCTTCCCTGAGTAAATGTGAAACCTCCAAGGGATATTTCTCAGTGCATATCCCATAGGATTAAACATTGCTATTCTTTCTGTTTGATAGTTTACTGTTACTAAGAGATGCATGTTCAGTATTTTAATGCCAGCATGTTGATGATAGTCATGACTCATTCTGGGTTTTTTATGGTAAGACCACATCAACTTTAACTTGGGGTACTGCCATTGATGGTCAGAGTAAGAAAATCCAAACGTATGCCAGGCCATCTGGAAGGGGAGAAGGAGTTATATTTCAGTGTCAGTGGCAGATGCAAATGTTAAGCCAGATAACATAGAAGGAAGAGAAAATACTAGGTTTTTCAAACAGCTGAAACAGCTTATGAGCCATTATGAGACCCTTTTTTGCTTTGACATTAAATATAGCAGAGGAATTAAGAACTTAGGAGTTATGTACTTAATGTACTTAAATATTTTAATTTTTCCACTTATCCTTGTTTTCTTAAAGTGAAACAAATACACATTTATCTTCTGAAGCTTTTTTGTCTTAGGAGAAGATCCTCATGAATGCATTGACTTTTTCTAATCCTTGTTGAAAAATGAATATAAGGGAGGGGGCCTATCACTGGGCTGGACAGAGCCCAGATCAGCTGAAAGGAATTAAATGGAATGAAATACATCTGGCTTGTTTAAAGTTCTGGCTGTTCAGCAGCAGTTTTTTCCTCACCTACATAAGGAGATTGATGGAAAACATTCCAAATTGTAAATACTCTCCATGCTGGTTCAAATCCTATCTCTATGCTATGCAGCCAAAAATTATCAAGGTAAAGAGAGCTCTTTCTCTGTCTCCCTGTTTGATTTCAGAGTTTGCATCTGTGTGTTTGTACAGTCTTCTTCAGCAACAGTACATTTCATCTCAGTTTTTCATTATCAAATATATAATACACAGAGCTATTCTAAGCATCTTGGAGATGTAGATTTTTATCCTTTCTCTGGATATTATCCCTGCACCGCATTTTGCAAACATCAAAAAGATGAACTCTGCATGCTTCCACATAGTCTACATGGCAAACTTTAAATGTTTGGGGGCTTGGTTTTAAAGCAATTACTTTTATCTTGATGTGATGCTGTCACTTTTTAAAGTAGAGAAGTAATTTAAGCTCTGTGCTCTCTTGAGTTATAATAGGGATATATTTCCATTGCCTTCAAAATGCAGTCTTCATTTTACCAATCTCAAGAAAAATATGTTAAACTTCAAACCTGCTCAAATCCTAAAATTTACCTGGAGCCCTTAAAAATTATGTGACCTGAGGATCAAGGAATGCATGAGAACTAGAAGCAAAGGAAAAGGTATATTACTATATTTTTACCATGGCAAACGAGTAAACTCCATAGTTGTTAAGAGCATTTGTTTTCTTTCTTATTTTCAGTATTTTTTTTCTTTAATTGATGGAAAGACAGTATATGCTTTGATATAACTCATCATAAAATCACCCTGGCTATTTTGTTTGTAAGAAAAGGCTTAGTCCCTCTGTCGTAAAGTTGCATTAAGAGACAGTATATGAGCAGTCTCCTAACACTTTAGAAGCTTTTAAATCACCCAGTTTTGTGCCACAGTTCTGTTAAAGAGATGCTACCTCATGAGTCTGGGGTTTTTTCACAAAACCAAAATTGCAATTGACTCTTGTCAGTCCTTTGTAGGATTGAAGTTATGCCATTGACTGAAGACTTCAAGGAGATTAACTACAAAAAAAAAGCATACCTTTTGAGAATTTGACCTGTAACTCTGGAGACCTTTATGTATTCTTTTTCCAAGTATACTTATTTTAAAAAAAGTCATTTGGGCCACTCTCACATTTATCAGAGTACAAGACTGTAGGTGTTCTTGCATCTAAATAACATACCTAAATTAAACATTGTAAATCTTCTCCAAAGAAAATGGAAGCTATACACCTGAACCTATGTAAAGTAAAAAGCAGCAACTTAGTAAAGTAAAAACAGCAGCTCAATCTGTGGACATGGATATTGTTGCACCATGAACTTGCAATATGATGCTTTATATTCATGACAACAGGAAGATGTAATCAAAGACATTTTTATATTTCTACTTAAATCTACCTCCTGATTTCAAATGTGCATGGTCACACATTAGGATTTGCAGGAATGAAAGGAACAAGATAATGCAGATGCAGGGAAGTTAGAGACATCTGAGAAATAATGAAGTGGGGTTCAGAATAGAAGATGCAAGATAATACATCTTGGAGGAAATACTCTCAAATGCAATTCAAAGGGAGGGAGAGCCTTGAAAGCTGTAATGCTAAAAAAGATCTAAAGATGATGGATAGTAGACAGTAAATTAGATATTGAGCTTGCAATGTAATAGGAAGGCACAAATAGACCACCTAAGCTTAGGCTGCACCTACAGAAAATGTATGTCATAATCTGTATGAGCACTTCTGAAACCACTACAAGAATAGTAGGCACATTCCTGAGGTTTTGCTACTGAAATGATACGGAAGTTGAAATAAAGGTGAGAAAAAATCACACACACAACAACTGAAAAGATGGTGAGATTGCTTTTACATGCTAAGTGAACAACCCCTAAACAGAATACACCTCTGTGAATATTTTCTTAATATAAATACCAAGTGATGAAATGTTTTGGGATTGTCCTAAAATTTGCTCAAAATGAAATAAGGAGACAAAAGAAATAAAATGGTTTTGAAGGAACAGGTAGTAAAGAAATGGTCAGTATCTGTTGAAAGATAACATTGGGAAAAAATTGGCTTACAAGTTCCTGTTCACATATCATATATGCAGAATGCAGTCTGCTGGAATTTATTATCCCTTCCCTAAGAACCTCAAAGATAAATGTTTGTATGTGAGCTAACTAGCCAAGGCTCCCCTTGGAGAAAGATGTAGACATACCCAGAGGATGTTTCTTCTCACGCCTAATTATATATCCATGATAGGCCAGATTAATCACGTTCAAGAAGAGACTATGATGAAGGTGTCCACAGTAAGCAGCTTCACTAGACAACTCAGTAATTATGTTTAAAGATAAGGGAGAGGAATCTCATTCAAGGTAGCTTTGCATGAATATTTAATGTAAATTTATTAATTTAAACATTACTACAATTTAAATAGAAAAATAATCAATAAAATATTGTACTCACAGCTTTGCTAAATAGCAGGGTTTTTTAGATCTGTTTTTTCATCCTAATCCTTCTGTATCATCATTTATCATCTATATCTATTTAGCATTTAGAAATCCTATGTAGGGATCATATTTAAAGTACTATGTGCTAGCCTCATTGTTGGTGTTGTAAATTTACATAATAACATATCCTAGTTAATTTTATATAATAGTGCAGAAAAGCCAGATACTGGGACGAAAGTATCTCATGTTGAAGTTCAGTTGAAATCTTAGCTCCAAAAGAAACAGCAGAATATTTATCTGCACGACAAGCACTTTGCAGTACACGATAGGGCTTACTGTGAATTGAGCAGCAAGATCTTACAAGATGAAAGCTTGTAGCTTGCTGTGAATATACATGTGTACTGAGACACTATTACTTATTTTACAGCTCAGTATTTTGTATGAGTACCTTGAAATCTGAATGTCCACTACCAAAAGGGACATGTTTCTATTTTGCTGTAGATAGCTGTCACCTGTATTAATAAGTAGTATAACACATTTTCATAGTGATTCATCACATAATCGCCTACCATTCCTGACCAGGACTACAAAAATTATGTCTCTAAATATGCATAAACTATCTTAAACAATGTGGAAGCAATGGTAGCACTGGATTGATTATTTTTTTATTATTTTAAAACATTTTAAGAATTCTGAGACTGCTGGAAGTAACTCTAAATGTTTCTCCAACACATTCCAACCCTCTCTCAGTGTGAGTTGTGACATTCCTTGTGCTGGCTCAGCATGTTTGGAGAGGTAACTTACATTCTGTTGTAAATAGTACAATTACAGTCCTCTGTTTCTGAATGCTTTCATCAGAGGTGAGGAAGATAGGAATATATAAAATAGGGGGTGGGAGTATATAAAAGAGGAAATGTTATGTGAAATCTATTCTTTAAAATTATATATTTTTTTACTTTTGCTACATTTCCATTGGTATGAAATACTCACTCTTGATTTATGTTCCAAAGATGAGGCCACCTGGCATACTTTGGAACATCTGCCAATTCGTAAGTATTCATCCCATCAGAGTCCATGGACTTATATATGTCCAGTTTGCTTAAGTATTCCCTGACTTAATACTCCTCCATCAAGTGTACATCTTAGTAGCACAGAATTGTGGAATGGTTTGTGTTGGAAGGGGCCTTTAAAGGTCATCTCATCCAAACCACCTGCAACAAGCAAGAACGTCTTCACTAGATCCAAGTTGCTCAGAGCTCCATCCAGCCTGACCTTGAATGTTATCGGGGTGGGGCCTGGAATGCCTTAGTTATATCTCATCTGACTCCATCTTCTTTTAATTGAAAACCTTAACCCCTTGTCCTGTTGCTCCAGATTTCCCCCTGGTCTTTCTCCTGTGGGGGATCTTGTTAACAAAGAGTAACACAGATGCTAAAAAATGGCAAATCTAAAACATGCTGTTTCTAAATAAAGTCAGTACTGCCATATTTTAATTTTAGCCTATTTCTATTTATGAAAGGGATTCTTCAGAATGATGGTCACATCCAAGCTAGACATCTTTCCTGCTAGATGTTTATAGTCATTGGAGAAAAATGGCTATGCTTAGTGAAGAGTTCTCTTAAACTCCACAGCTGAAGTGCAGGTTCATAATTCAAGAAAAGGGAAATTATATTAGAGTAGAATAAGCTATGCGTCCTGGTGACAAGGAGAGCCTGTGTGGCAAGAGATGAAACTTTAATGTATAAGCTCTAGATTGTCCCATGCTGCACCTGAGCCTGCCTGTACGCACACCCAGGATGTTTAGTCACTCCGTGTGTGGTCACACTCCCTATTTAGTCATCTGCATAGACGAGTTAATGGATCAGTTTGAAATAGTGGAGGGCCTAAGTCATGGTTATTGATTGAATTCCTAACCATTTTCACAATCAGGTGTTTGACTAATTGTTACAGGAACTTTCCAATTGGGAACTTCAGAGTGGTTAGGATATTCCCCTGGGCAGTTCTGGATGTACATAGACTAATCCATATGCTTACATGTGTTAATTAGCATTCCTCAAGGTTAATCTGGGCATTGCAGAGACTCCCCAGGCTTGCAAAATTGACCTCCATAGAAAGATTAGCTCTTTTCAGAAACAAGAAGATAAAGAGTCTTCAGGAAAAATAGAAACTGTCCCTGAAGGTCTAGATATGATTGTATCAGACAGTCTTGTAGGTAGGTAAGATAGCAAGAAGATATTTTTAATATAATTTTAAATAACATATAGCAATAGATCATGCAAGTGGTGGACTGCACTGACCAATCAGGTGTCATAATTCAGCAAAACAGTGGTTTGGGGAGTCTCGCTGAGCCAGCTGACGATGCCATTGTAAAGACCCTTGTCTTGTCTGACATCCAGGCAGTGACCCAACACCTATTTTGAAAGATTTGATTCACTGCTCAAATATTGACGAAACTATGACAAGACTGCAAGATTTAAGCATTGGCTAGATGAATCCCACTGCCATAGTAGATAGTACAGTCAGAGACTCTCAAGATCACTACTTGAGTTCAGGATTTATGGCAGGAAGAAAACATCCATTCCACTGCCCAAAACACAGGAAACTCTGAAATGCCAGAAATTCTCTGAAGGGTGTCTTCTCAAATACATAGCCATCGGTCGTGCGTGTGATTGTTTGACATGCACCAATCTGGAAAGTATAACTATTACTACAGAAATGACTGCAATACTGCTTTTGCTTGAGGGATGCTGAGTAGCGTGTTTATTAGAGATGAATTCTGAGTATCCAAGATCAGCTGCCATATGATCTTCTTTGAGCCCAATGTATCCTTTAGAAGATCACTGATAGAATACAAGGACTGAAAGCAATTTATTCAGAGCACTATATTATAAAGACTTTTACCTCAAAGACCCGAAATCTGATTGCCAGCTCTTTCCTGCAGCTAAATCAAGCGATGAAGGTTTTAGAAGAATCTGAGTAAACATGCAAATTTCAGAGCACCCAGAATGGTTGACCTTTAAACAGAAAGGCGTTCTCAGTCATAGCAAAAGCAGAGCTAATGACCTATATAATTCTGAATTATCTTTAACAGCTAGAAAGGCACTTGCAATATATCAAGAATAGAGAAGTTCAATAAAGAAAAAGTGCTTCTAAAAATTTTTGGCTTATACATCTTGGTAGCTCTTGGAGACATACTTTCCACATTATGATTTGACCACAATGTCTCCCTTATTTTAAAGAAACTGCAAGGAGAAATACTTCAGAGAATGAATTCTGTTTGTTATTTTTATGTACTATGAGCTGCACATGTCTTTGAGGGCTACAGGGCATTGCAAATGGCATAGGGATTTTCTTGAAATTTTCATCAATAGCTTGCTTCTCCCAGCAACAGATGGTTTCATATAGAGGTTATACCAGAGAAATTCAGCAGGATGAAACAGCAAAGAAAAGTTTACCCACCAGAAATAGTAAAAAATCCTGATCTGAAAGCTACACATTAGAGTAAAACCTAGTAACATGCAAATTGTTCTGATTATTTTGTAAAGTAAATAAAAAGGCCTCTGACATTAAATCAGCATCATACTGAGACAACAGTTTATACCTAATTTTAGAAACACCACTAATAGTATATTTAACAGCACCAGAAAGAATGTAAACCCTTGATATGCAGCTAAGTTTTTCTGCTTGCACCTAGATAAACTACTATATGTATAAGGAGCCTTTTACTGGTTACCTTCCATTTTGTCTTCTCAAATTTCTGAGGAAAGCAAAGAATGTATGGAAAGAAACAAGGGGTAGGATATATTTGGTTTTACCTCAGTATATCCCAGTACAGTTATAATATGGACATAGAGAACAAACAGTTGCAGGTATTGATAAACGTTGAGCTTACTGCAGCAATGACAGATGCATGACAAAAATTTAGCACTGATTAAATATGACCTTAGTTAAGTGTCTTGCATTGTTATTCAATTAAGAAGACAGTGTCACAGAACAGAATCAAAAAAATCTAGATTGCTAAGCAGGGAACTAATTAAAGGCACTCCCAGCACAGGGCTGCCTGGAGCTAAGCAACAGAGAAAAGTTGGAGAAAAGTCTGGAAAAATTTTAAAACTACTTTCAGAATCCTCCAAGAGCAGTGTAAAATGGTGCATGTTGCTCAAAATTTTCCCATAGAGATAGTAAATTAACTTCCAAGAAAATGAATAGAAAAAGAGGAAGTGTTCTTTGAAAACATGAGAGCTAGCTGCTATAGCTCAGAGCTATATATACTACATATTATGTTTGAGGGTGTTATATGCCTTTATTTCTCCATTTGTTCTACTCTGGTGTAAAGAACTGTCTTTTTTTTTTCTGATCACTTTATTGTAATGGTTGCCATTCAGTAAGAACTGGCAAATCCTTGACCTTGGATCCTCCTTTCCACAGCTTTTATATGTAGTTGGCAAGATTATGTCCCAGTAGACAAAAAAACCTTCCTACCATGTGAAAAGGGCTGCCCCTTACTCCTTCAGGTGTTAGACATCAGTATGTTTTAAAGCCACGTTTCATTCTTGTGTTTTTCTTCTTTTCTCTTAGCCTGATTCTGTAACCTCTCTTTGCATATGAGCATTAAACTCCGGGATCTTTGTAGGTGAGTTTGCTCTCAGTTAATTTTTCTTGCAGAGAGGCTGATAGCAGCTGAATGGTTTTCACTGCTGGACTTGGTTACTTGCATTGATGGTCTCACATGAAAGACATCTTTCAGAAGATTTGATACTTAAAGCCTTGTGGGATTTAGGTCCCTCTCTTGCACTGATCCCTACTGAAGTTACAGGCTTAAGTAACACTGGGAATCTGAGCCTAAGCCCTCCAAACTGTTGGGGCTTAATCTGTACACCTCTCCTGGGCATTTTATGTTGCCTAGTTTAAGCACTGACTGTTGTGAGGTTTCCTCATGCAGTTTAAAGTTCCTGTTTTACCACTTAGGAGCCTACAGATTTTATTTGGAAAACAAGCAGCTGCCAAAATAAATAAAGGTTGAGCTCTGCAACATACTGTAAGTAGTTTCCTTAGATATTGTGTAAGAGCACTAGACCCTAGTCCTGCATGGGGAAGAGAAAGACTTCATAAACATAGACTGTATTGTAAGTAATTACTGAAGAAAAGAACTACTGGTGATAAAGAATTCAATGGAAATGCACAACAATAAAACCAAAAAGTACAGAATTGCTGATTTTAAAGGTGTGGGTATTTATTTAGAAATCTGAAATCAAATCATTAATTTTGAAACTCTCTTGTATCTATTTTAAAAGGTAAAAATAATGAAACTCATAACAAAAGAAAAAGGTTACCAAAGAAAAAATAACCAGGGAAAATACACTTTTTTATTTCCTAAAGAAATATTATTAATTGCCCAGAAGTTTAAATTGGAAGTGTATTTTGTAAATTGCTAATGATACATTATGTATCCCTATCCCAGTGTTCTTTATATTGTGAAAGCATTTATCTGAATCCTCAAGGTTCAACTATACAATTTTTATAGTTCAGTATCCCTAAATTAGATTAAGTGTGAATTAATAAAATAAAAAAATAAGGAAGAATATTTCTGGTTTGCATGGTGTTGTGTAGCTGAACTTGCTACATAACTTCTTCCTAGTTTTATTCTTCCTAGTGAAACTTTTCTTTTTTGTCTTTCATCTAGTGTTACTGTCTTTCACCCATTTCCTTTTAGAGACTTCTGTGAACTAAATTTTCACTGTATCTGCAAAATTCTCAGAGTAAATTAACTGTGAATCTTAGGCATATCTCTCAATTACATGCACCTGTACTGGATCAATTAACTTGCCTAATTTTTAGCAACAATAAATGGCCCACAAGTGTTCTCCATTAATTAAAATGCTATCAGCCTTTTGCGAGTGTATTCCTAATGTATTCTGTCTACAGCAGATTTGAGGGCAGCTACTTTTGGATGGACCTTATGGTGTTAATTTGTGTTTTGAGCTCATTGTCCCTCCCTGAAAACTAATGCTGGATTTTTAATTTTTTTTTCTTGTGAAGAACAACTTTTGTTTTATTAGTTACTGTGAGAACTGCTTGCTGTAAAACTAAATCAGATCTTGTACTGTACCAATTTGTATTTTAAATGAAACGGTTTCTTGCTGCTGCTCTTTAATTTTGGTTGTAAAGCCAGATTGGACCTCTCTTTAATGGCTTTATTTGACGTCAGTCTATCCAGAAAATAATTTCCTTGCATGGATGTAATGCATAGGCTAGTGTAGAATAGTAATTCTTCTAGGTGTTAGAAAAGCATGTTTAAATCATACTTATGTGCTCATGACCTTTCTAAGGCAATGATTTAAGAGAGTTTTGCAGATTAACTGCTTTATTCTGCACTCCCTGAAAACTCT
The DNA here is from genome assembly GCA_013399875.1 of Gymnorhina tibicen. NCBI lineage: Eukaryota > Metazoa > Chordata > Aves > Passeriformes > Artamidae > Gymnorhina > Gymnorhina tibicen. The sequence goes on from VXAZ01005852.1 coordinate 156,760, forward strand.
CTGCTTAAAAAGCACCCTGACCACTCTCAATGATTCTGTTTAATGATGCAATTCAACTTTTTTGCAAGGACCATTTTTAAAAAGCCATACTGCTAAGTATGGCTTTATAAATTATTTATAGAGAATTGCTGGGACAATATCTTCCTTGGTGAGTTGCTGGTGCCAGTAACACTGAATTATCCACAGAAATTAAGTCAACAAAGCTTATTCCTTTCTTTTTCTCTTCCAGCATCAAACTTAAGTATAAATTCATGCCAGAAGCCATTTTAGATTTTATGCAGAAATATTTTTCATTGCTTCACTGAGTATTTCAAAGAGGCAGAAAAATCTTTCATTACTAGCCTGCTTCCAATCCTAATTAGCAATTTTAAACCAGTCAGTTGAGTGATATGTACAGGTATTTGGTAGACATTTTTATAAGACATAGTCAGCCTAGAGTTAGGAAAAACTGAGTAGAATTATGAAAGTAATCACATAATAAGTACATTAATAAAGTTAACCTACAGCTAAGTATCAACTGAAACAATAAATTGGTAACATAGACCTCATTATTCTGTTTTAAATTATGTCTTTCAGTTGTCCCTTTATTGACCTGTTTTATGAGCTTTCCCAGAGACTTCAGTCCAATATGTTATTGACATCAAGGAGAAATTCAGTGGGAGCCTCTTGCATACAGTTTTCCTGAAATCCCTCCCTATCTGTTGCCATGACAACACAACCATTCTTTCTGGAGAGGATGTTTTCTCTATTCCCAGAAAAATAATTTCACAGCTTTATTGTTGCAAATATTGGAGTGGGAAGAAGAAAAGAAAACCTGAAAAACAGTGCATTCTAAGCGGACTTTCTGAACAAAGGAAGGAACCCCTAGGGTTTGAAGCTTTCCATAACAGTTTTAAGTTTCTGCACATATAAACATTTGTATGGGATGTTCTAACTACATGCACAAAAGATACAAAAGGTGGCACTCCTGATTTTTTGGTTTTGAAAAAAAGGTAGGGCTTATGCAAGGTTTTTTTATGAACCATAATTGTGTGTTAGAGGCACAAGCTGAGAATGCTACTTGAGTCAAGTGTCTTAAGCTACTAAGCCTATGCAAAGTCTACCTAGGACCTAGTTGCTAGCCACCTAACTTCTGTTAAATTCTGCAGGGAACAGAAATTACATGGAATAGCATTTCTTTGCCTCATCAAAACATAGCTAGCACAAACCAATAGAATTATATTTCTCCTAACATGTAATTACATTATGAAGATAACTGGGGTTAAAAAAAAAAGCAACACAAAATGTCTTCATTATTCTAGCACAAAAACCATCAAGACTGTACATCAGGGAGCACAGAATACTTTTCAAGAACAGGACTGCAAGTCCTACTTTTTTTTTTCTTTTATGCTGAACCGTTTTAGCGTAACTAGACTTTTACCTGAAAATAGAAATAACCTGACTTAAACTGAATAAGAGCTGGAAATCTGTATGGGTAAGTAACACAAAGGTAGTGTTACATGGAGTAATTTTTTAAAGATGGTCTAATATTCGTTTCAAGCATATGAATTGCAAACTTGCTATCAGTTTTGTGTCATACACTGACAAAGATTCGTATTCTTTCTTTGCTGCCCCTTTTACTTAAATTTTATAGCTGAATTGGAAGTAAAGAAAAAATGTATCATGCCTTCTACCTTTTAGTTATGTCTCCAAAATCAGCAGTTTCCATATAGGTGATTAAGTCTTGTGGAAAGAAAACTAGTAATAAATTATTATTAACTTTGAGGAATATATGGAAGGTAAAATAATATTCTTGAAATAGTAAACAAAAGTATTACCATTTTTCTAATGAAAAACAGGGAGAAGATAAGCAGTAGAAGATTTTCAGACTCTAAAGAGGAGTCTGCTGAATTATATAAATTGGTATTATAATTTATCTTCATTGTGAAAAAATCTATCTTTCTGCATCAAAATCTGTTCCTGTTTCTGTCCTGACTTTGTGTATGAACCAGAGTAAATTTGATTTCATTTTAAAATATGCATCCTAACAAGGAATATTTTTGTCTTAAATCATTGTTATGAAATGCCTTACTTAATATATTTCTTGAAAGTAAATTTGTAAAATATATTTCCAATTTACAGAATAAACACTATCTGCAGATGGCCAGGAGAACATATTTGACACAGTCAACATTTAGAAGGGAAACAATGTCAAAATAATCGGCTCCATAAATGCTTGGCAGACTGTGGAATTGTATGTGGTTCTGTGACTACACAAAAAACTTGAGTATTCTGAAACCTGAAACAGACTTGGAATGAACATCAAAATTTGCACACAAAATTTACCTGTGAATAGTAGGAAACTTCTGAATAAATAAAGACAAGAAAATAAAAATTCTCTAAATCTTTTTTTAATGGTATTCTGCAACCTCTTTTGTCACTTGGAAACTATTCAGCACTAAGAGAAAACATGTTTCATTAAACTATTTAGAACAATTTGCATTGTATCTTATTCTAGTTTTATTCTTTTCTAACAACTCAAAGAAAAGCTAGAGTATAATAGCAAATCAAAAGGTAAGGAGCTATTTTATAAATACTGGAATACAGTTTTAAATATAATATAGCCATCACGTTTGTCTCCAAATGATCTTTTTATATTTCTGTATGTTAATTTTTTAGCTTGTTTAGAGTACAACATAGCACCACTGACAGCATAATGGCAAAGAAAATTAAGAAATCCTACTAGATTTTATAGTCAGCCAGATTGCTATAGTATTTTTTAAATAAATCTGCAAATGTTTTACCCAATTTGTGTTCAGCACTTCAAAAGATACAGTTCTGTTCCCTTTTTTAGAGTGTCGTTGTTCTGTATTTCCTTAGCATTTATTGTGACAAAATGTGAAAGCGTTAAACATAATGATTCTGTTTGCTTATGCATTTGTACCTTCTTCCTCCACAGCTTAAATAAGGTTATCATACTCATCTTACTTCTCTTTTACTACACTGACTGCTTCTTTGACAGGAAGAGATATTTTGATAGGCTTCTATAGACTGTAAAAAAATGAACTTTTAATTTAAAAATTTCTTATAGTGTTTGAACCACTAAAAGTGTTATTTACCTTCTTGGCTTCTTGCTTTCTGCTTTGAAACAAGGTCTTCCAACAATTGCACACAGCAGATTTGTGAGGGATCAGCCATTTCAAAGTCATGAACAATCCTGCTCACATCACAAGGCATCTCTGCATATATACTGTCTCCAGAGCACAGGGCACTGTAGCACCTGGTGGTGGTTTAACACCAACTGGAAATGAAACTCCAAATACGCCACTCAACTTCCCCCAGCTCCCTGCACAGGAGTGGGACAAAGGGGGGAAACTATGGGTTGAGATAACAATTTACTGAAAGCAAACAGTAATGGAATAAGAAACACGCAGTAACAGCAGCAATATTAATAACAAAAGTGTACAAAAAGAGAAGTTCTTTACCCACAATAAAGGTGCTCACCACCTCGACTTAGTTCCGCATGGCTTCTGGGACAAAGACAAGGTGGCAACTGCACCACATGGCTTCCCAAAGACAAGCTAGCAATTGCTCCCCGCAGCTGAGAGGGGAACTTTTGCTTTCCCCATCTCCAAGCTCAAGACAACAGAAAACATCCTTGTATCATGCAGAAATGGGTCATTTCATACATATATGATCAGGTTGTCCTTAATATTGTTAGACTGTTCACTAATTTAAAAAAAACCCTCCAAAACAGACAAGCCAGATATCCAAACATAGCATGTAAACAGAGATTTGTAATGTAATACTTTAGTATAAAGATATTTAATTTCTCCTCTTAATTTTATCTATTTAAAAGCTGCTCTTTTTTTGTGAAAAAGCCATCTTTTAAACATTCTACAAGTTGCCATGGTATACACTTTAATTCTTACCATAAGTGAAAACAAGCTTTTCTGTCATAAGAGGTTTTTTTACTGAAATATTGTAGACTTCTCCACATGTGCATTTGCCTCTTTAAGGACTTTGGCAAAACAGCTCAACAAACTCTGTAATGGTCATAGGTGCTGGTGTTCCTTGAGATTTGATTTGCAACCAAGAGAACAAGAAGATGTCATGGAAGATAAAAAGTGCACTATCTGGCAGCATTCAGATGGCTAAAAGAAAGCCAAAGCTTTCACTAGAGCAGCTTTGGCATACTTAATGGTTTAGGCTGGCAAAACGTATATAAGCTATACCTGTGTATATCTATATCTATCTGTCTATCACTCTATCACTCTTAGAATGTTTTCTCTCCCAGCATAAGGTCTATCTCAACTGACAGGCTTCTTTCTAGCCTGTGACAGAATCACAGAATCACAAAATGGGGGAAATACAAAGTCACCGATGCTATATAGTCATACATAGTTGCAATCTTGTGGGTTTGAACAGTTTCTGTGAACTAGTATAGCTTTTTGTTGTCTCAGAGAATTAATGTTGTACATTAGGGCTTGCTTAGTAGTAAATGTTGTGTCTGAGATACCCAACTGGTTCAGCAGCCTATTGAGAGAGTAAAAAATCCTTTTGCCTTTTTTGCTGGTATCACAGGCTGGGAGGATAAGACATACAGAAACTCTTCCTTTTTCTCATATCAGGAGTGTGTGTAACATGAGCAAGTCCTATTCAAGATTTCTCATTTGTCTTCTGAGGACATATTGGCATCAGCCAGTGACATTTAAGGAGTTTCTTCCGGCAAAAATAAATACATGAAAAACTTATTCTAACATGTTAGAGCTCAGAACTGCCTTAGAAAAGGATATGTTTAATTAAATATGTTATAAGGTCAGCATAGTTTTAGACATACAAGAAGTTAAGATTGGTCTTGATCACGAGAAAATGAAAAAATGGGAAAACATCCTGAAATAACAGAAAGATATTATTCATATATGCATAGCTGAAGACTGAATCTTATTCCACATAGCATTGCTGACTTCTTTATTTTTTTCCTGTAGTTTAATTTTCAATAGCAGCTTAAAGACAAAATTTGATTAAACTCCTTCTCATGTAAAATCATAAAATATGTTTGTTCCTTGTTTGGACCTGCCTCATAATCTAGAATTTGGAGTTGTATTTGATGGACAAACTGAAATGAATGAACAGCACAGTTCTGAGTAAGATTTATTGTTCTCTTCATTTTTCTTGGACAGACAGATATTGTAACAACATAATCCATTATGATTTGTTGTAGCAAAACTAGAGGCCTTTTGTGATATTAAAGCAAAAATGACCATTATCTCTCAGGAAAGGAAATAGAAACCCTTTAATGATTGAGCTGACAGTCTTCACAGTCATTAAGGACACTGATAGGAACATTTTCACCATGGTATACAGAAACCAGATGTCATATATTAGTATTACCTAATGTCAAATTCCCATTCACCATACTAAAAATACAGCCTTTGTAGAGACTACATTCGCTTCACACAAATATAGGATTCTATTCTTATACAGCATTTCATTGAAAGGGATAAACCTCTGTTTATAGTCTCTGATTCCCTTCTTTTCAGAAGTAGGAAGTATTAGCAGTCTTTATAAGATTCGGCAGACCACAGCCACATAGGCCTACAAGCCCTCAGGAATGTTCCTTGGAGAGCACTAGAACCTCTGCTCTGACAGCAGAACCCTGCCAGGACATGAAACACATCTATGGGAAGTGCTGTGCAAGGAGAGAGGATGGTGTGATACTCTCTGGGTAGGCCTGTGTGTGGGACAGCGCTAGGTTATGTAATAAAAGCTCACAAACTCATCTTCACACCCACAGTAGGGTTCAGATAAACAATGGCAGGAGTGGGAGCCCAAATAATGCCCTCACCTGACTCCACACAGGCCTTTTATCATGGGAAGGCCATCAAAGGCCCATCTCCACAAGCTCAAAGGAGCTCGGCAATGCACAGTGGCGGGCAGGATACCATATTAAGGATTCATAAAGGATGAACCAACACCTTGTCCAGACCTCTCCCAGAGCTGTCCCATGAGAGCCACCAGCCCTGTTGTTCAGGTCTGAAATACATCAAGTCATCAGGAGCAACACTCTGGATCACCTGTCAGACTAAGTATGGGGTGTCTAAGGGTATGGGACACATTATGGAATGCAGGGGAAGAGCAGTTTATGGTTGCAGAGAACTTCTTACGAGATATTTAGGGGAAGAACCAAAAGCAGGAAAAGGGAGGGGCTTAGGTGATTTGGGGAAGAACAAGTGAAGGAAAATGAAGAGCTATGGGGGGAAAAAAGGCAAGCTGAATGCAAATACTTTTCTGGTCAGTACACCTATCTGGCTATTGGGACCTGGGAAGCTATCAACTGGGGAGACTGGAAACCAAGGATACTCACTGGGCAGACTGAGGGTCTGAACTCAGTAGACAAAGAGATCCAATTTATATATATATATATATATGCATATACATATGTGTACATATATATATGTATACATACATACATACATATATATACTTTTTTCCCCTCACTATTTTACCTTCATCCTGCTCAGACAGAGAGGGGAGCAGAATGAGGTCTTTCATTCAGTCAGTGATTGTGTGACTGATGAGTGTGTCCGTCTGTGATCTGTGCCACCACTTGAGTGTATCTGTAAATATGTGTTGTATGTCTGCCCTGTGTACATGTACCTGCCGGAAAAACATCCTAAGTCTCGCTACTGGTAGGAAATAGGAGCATGGAGTCACAGCAGCCTCACCTTTCTCTCAGAATGTTAGATCTGGCATGATATATGTAAATTTTCATCTAACATAATGTACTTAAAAAAGATATTTTAGCGGCTTATGGATCCCTATAGCCTGAAAATATTTTAACTACATGTTGTTATTGAACATAAAACATGTTTACTAAAATATTTAGTATTTATAAGTCTATAGCAACTTTCTATAATCATGAAAAGAGCACATGATCTAAATACCACAAATATTTTTTTCTCTTCTTCTAAAGGATTAGAATTGTATCAATCCTTGCAAATTCCCTCCGCATTTTAGCTTCATTCCAAAGGAAAATACACAAACAGGTTGGGTTTTTTTTCCCTGTTCTCTTCACATGTATCTTTTTGTTTGCTTGTTCTTCAAGTAGTCTTGAAGATTTTTCTTGGGAACAGAGGCATAAAAAAGATGAGAAGTAAGTCAGAAAAGGTTTTGCAGTTTAATGAGCAACCTCATTTCCTGTTCATAAACCTTTACAAGGTTTTAATATGCTCCTAACTTTATATCTGCATCTTAGTTTAAGAGACTTTTTAGGATCCTACAAATAATTTTCACAGTCTAGATTTTTAATGTCTATGTATCTGAACAGCTAATATCAACTTTAAATGTTCAGAGTAAGTTTGAAAAAAATAACCCCAAAACTAATTCTGTTTTTCTCAGAGGAAAAAGGACATACGGAGTCTTTGCTATACCAGGAAAAAATATGCCTTATAGGAAATGTTGAATATTAATTAAGAACAGACAGTTTTACTTACATGTTTCTCTCTCTTAAAGAGAAATTCCTAAACATTTAAAAATGTCTTAACCTTAAACTGTGTTATTAGAAGAGAAAAAGAAGGGGAGGTAAGAAAATAAATGCAGGGAAAAATGGTAATAATGAGTGAAATACTGAATTTGTCTCTTTAATTACATTTTTGTTGTTGAAACTTTCATTCTATTAGTTCTCCTTTTTTTTAATAGTATTTAGAAACCCTTTTTATTGTGTTATAAATGACATAATAGGATAAGTAAATATAACAGGAAGCCTTCCAGCTCCTGCACCAATGTAATGCCAGAAGTTATTTTAGTCTTGGTCTAGATGTAGAGCTCAATTTCCAAACACATTGTTTGTGAGAAGAATTCATGAAGCTGAACTGCCAGATTTGTGCCATGCAACTCTTCCTATTTTGTAATTTGAATATATGTTAGGACATCAACAATCCCTAAAACACAGCAATAGGAGGATATATGAATCTGTTCTATAGACAGCAGACAGTCTATGTCATCAACTGCTTCTGGTATGGGTATGGACTGGCCAAGGGCAAGTTTATGTTGCTGGCTGGAGTGCAAGAGAATAGATTATTTCCAATTTCACACCATTGTTTGATCGCTAGTCTGATCATTCGTTTAACCAGAGTGCAGTTTCAGTTATTCTCATTCATACTTCTTTATCAAATTAGGTTAAATTTGACTAATGTGTTCAAAAGCCTTTGAAGACAGGAGGCAGACAGATGAACAGATGTAACTGGAAGTCTTTCTTAAAAAGAAATGGGCTAAAATTATCTCTTCATTACAGTAGTTAACATGATCATTGTATTCTTTGAAGAGTCAAAGTTAAATTCACAAATGACAAAAGTTCAAGAAACTTCAGTTTATCTTCAATTTGGGTTTTGGGTCACAGAAGCAAAGGACATCACCCCCAACCTAACATACTGCTCATGTGAAGATTTTGTTGCTAGAATAGGACTTAAAACAATCAGCTACTGATAACAGTCCAGACTCATTTATATGAAGTGACTGGGAACAAGGATGTGGTTTGAATCATTGTCTGTATAAAATCTCCCTAATTTTTTTTGTCTGAGGACAGGTGGTTTTGAGGTTTTTTTTTTCCAACATAAGCAAAAGCCCACCGGAATGGTTTCTTGGGAAAATGTGTTTCAACCCCGTTTTCAACCATGTTCTTTTAAAAACCAGGAAGAGGATATTACTTCATTATTTCATTGTGCCAGTAACATGTTTGTCTAATGGCACACACATACATGTGCACATGTATGTGCATGCATAAGTAAGTGCATGTGCATATATACTTATGCATTAATGTGTGTCTGTGTACAGTTAAATATTAACAAATTAATTCTCTAATCGCCTCTGAGCTATATAAACATCTGTAACATCAGAGGCAGAGAAAGAATTGCAAGACTATCAGCAGAAGCAGTAAGACTGGATGCAGTGGTAAATAATGTTGAGCAATGTCTTGCTCATTTCAGCAGATAAGACTTTTCTTGGGAGTGACAGACTAGCTAAAATGAGAATTTGTCAATCTTAGATTGCTTACTAAATTACCAGTTAAAATAATAGTAATTATGAATTCATAAAGTATCTAATTACACTATGAAATAATAAAATACTAGTGCAATGTTTAAAAAAAGGACAGTAGCTAAACTCAATTGAGATCAAAATGTAACAGTTTTTCTCTTTGGGAACAGAAAAGGTGAAATGGAGAAAGCGTTGTGTCTCCTTGGCACTGCTTCATGAAAGAATAACACCAGGTAAACTGTAAAATTGAGGGCTCTCGCAGAATTCCATCTATTGTGCTATAATCCATTTGGATGCAGGAAGGAAAAAAATCTACATGGCTGTGTATTCTTGTCCTTATTGGGGCTTAGAAAGCATTCACCATTCTTTTAAAATGGTATAATATTCTTAGTAGTTTCCCAGTTCACCTGACTTTCCATTCAGTCAACTGTATGCCAGTCAATTCTTTGCCAAACTCATCATGAAAGGACACCTGATCGAACAGCAGTGACATGGAAAACAGTGATGAAATCCGGTTATACTTCTCAGTAATATCAACTAGATGAATTACTTATCAGCTTACTCTTTCCCATGTAAATTATTGTACTTTTCCAACTAACAGTTGAGGGCCGTGAATTTGTGCATAGAGATTAACAGAGGAAGCCACAAGCATTCAGGTATTAACAAAACAATAAATGTCTATACAAGCATTCTAACAAAAGTCCTGAGCCTATGTGGGCTCACTCCAGCAGAAAAATCTAGACATAAGATTTACTAATTTTATTTCTATGTTACAATTTAAAAATATCTAACAAAACTGACTGCTGGCTATTTTAAAAATTATTATTTATTTATTTTTGAACTTTTTTTTGTGCCTCCATATCCATGCATTGTTATATTATTTTTGAAATTACTCCCTTAATCCACAGGAAGAAAATTTTTCAGTGTGTATTACCAATATGTTGAATTTATAAAATTACTCTGCAATCTTCAGTCATACCCTGCAAGTAATCTCAAAATGTAAAATTTATTTACAGAGTAAAAATAATTTCTTTTCTCATTAAAAATAATTTCCTTTTTCTGTCTATATTCAGAATAATATCTCAGGAATAAAATCTCCATTTAATACTTCTTTTTGTGTGTTCACCAAGGACAGGGAAAATGTATCCATATTGGTATCTTTTATTGGTAGTCCACAACTTTTTCTTTTAGTTATCCTCTAAAAGAAAAGCATGTCTCTGAAGTGTTTCTGCTAGATGGAGAAGAATGCTTATATTCAGTCCCGGTATTTTTACCAGTCAATTCAGATCTCTGATGTGGGTGACTTATATTTCCCTTAAAATTTTTCAGTCATACCTGAGTAATAACTGTTTCTATTTAGAACTGTTTCCTCCAAACCTCTCACAAATCTGTGGAAGAAAATGCATTGAGCTTTTTATTCCATTCTTATTTTTGACATGAAACAATAACAACTACAGAAAAGATCTTGATTATGAAAATGTTCAAATTAAAATGTAGCAATAGCCTGGAACTCCTAATTTACCTTTTCTACTGCAGAAGTCCTGTTTTTCTTCTCTGACCTATAATCTCTTCATGTTTATTTTGATTTTGGTTGGGTTTTTTGTTTAATTTTGGTTATGTTTGGGGTTTTTTTTTCTCATCACAGGAAAATATTATAATAACTTCCCTTGGGTTTTGTAGCTTCTCCTTCAAATTTTCCCTGCCTGATTTTGTTAACCCGAGATCGGACAAGACCGTTAATCTCTCATTACATTCATTGCCCTCTGATTTGAAGCAGTTCACTGAGCAGGATAATTTTTCACACACACATAAATCCTTGCATTCATTCAGTCACAGAATAATGTTTGACAGTGGCTATCAGGCCACTTGAAATTAAGGAAGAAATTTAGCTGGTAATCTACATCTTTCTGCCAGGTTCATCACAAATACTTTGTTTTTTTAAAGCTACTTATTGATCCACTTCTCTAGGAGTCTTGGGCCTACAAAGAATCTGCAGATCTTTAAATTTCTATCAGGTGTAGAAATATGTCCTGTGGATTAAATGGGAACCTCGCATCTATGATTATATCACCTGTTTTTATGGTTATGGTAATGTGATGAGACATGTCCTACACATTTTCTGTGTCACACAGATCTGTGAAGAGATATAAACACCTTCTTTAAAAAGGACTCCTGTTTATGAGCATAGCTCCCTCCCACCCTTTCTCCTCTTTTCCCTATGATTTAGTAATTCTCAGTTGTAAATACCAAAGACTTCTTAAATAAACCAAAATGTGCTAGGGAATATTTGAGTGATATGTTATCTTTTATCATGAGACACGCATCTCTGCCTCATGAGAAATGTAGCTCTTGTCTACATCATATTCATTTGTCTTTTTGCTCCTTTGAGACATTGTAATCCAGGACAGAGGACATAACCTCTTTGTATTCATGGCTGTATTCTCTTTATTGGACTATTAGATTGCACAATTCCCCATTTCAATAAAGCACTGCATTACAGCTATCCTGATATGTTGTCTTTCTTTTTACAGTTTCTCTCTTACCAATCCATTCCTTCTTAAATTTGCCATTATTAAGCTGGCATGTTTCTTCACTAAGGATGCAAACTATAAAAATGTATCCATAGATTTTCCTGTTGAAATTTTGTTGCTTTGTAACCCTATTTTAACTTATTTTCCATTTTATTTGCATAAAACAGCTCTTTAGATATTTGTTTATGTTACAAAAGTCCTTTTGGTTTTTGTTTTTTACTTGATTAACACTGAAAGTGTCCATATTGCTCTGTAAAGATACATTATATTTAATATCTATTTTACTATTATATTTACTATCTAAATTTACTACCATTTGTCCCCAAAGGC